>SJYC01104444.1:0-41919 GCA_006408675.1 Madoqua kirkii
AAAAATAATTTGTAAAATGAAAAAATAAAGCAAACTGGAGCTTGGGAAAAAAGCGTTGTCCTCATTCCGGATAAACAATAAAGCAGGAATCTCTGTGTTCTTTTGAGATAATTCATCTCAATGGAGAAGGATGTCATTTTTTGCTTCTGTAGACCCACAGATTCAGAGAAGGAAATGGCAACCCACTCCAGTATTCTTGCCTGGAGAACCCCGTGGATGGAGGGGCCTGGTGAGCTGCTGTCCATGGTGTCGCACAGAGTCGGACATGACTGAATCGACTTAGCATGCATGTATGCACTGGAGAAGGAAATGGCAACCCACTCTAGTATTCCTGCCTGGAGAATCCTGTGGACAGAAGAGCCTGATGGACTGCCATCTACGGGGTCACACAGAGTCGGCACGACTGAAGCGACTTAGCAGCAGCAGACCCAGAAACTACCAGGACACCCACACACCCGATTTCCCTCTGTTGTAACGCAAGTCCAGTGTGCTCCCTGAGCCAAGCCACAAGGCAATGGGGGCCCAGCCTCTCTGCCTCCAAACCTCCTTATCACTCGGCTATGATTTCAGAACCCAAGAGGACAATAGGTCTCTAGAAACAGAAAAATAGCTTGTACGTGACAGGGCCCATCTCATGTGGCAAAATTCAACAAGGGAGAGTAATTTAAAATGAGCTGTACACTCTGGATTAGAAATGATGTGCAGGTTCCAAGTCAAACTACAACCACAATCTAAACAAGAATGCAGTGTGTATACATGACATGAAGTACACCTGTTCACACAGATACACAGGCTGTACACCATCTCACACACATGCACGCTGACGTCCCCAGGAGCACTCCTACCTGCCAAGTGCTGGGCACCCCAGGAGGCAGAGCTGTGCTGACTCTCCCTCCCCCGACAGAGAGGCCACTGGGGGAGAGGGTCAGCCGTGGCCCCAGACATGTGCTCTCGCCCAGGCTTGTGACTTGCTGAATCCCCAAGGGCTCTTCTTCATTTTCTCCCTACTTTCCCAGGACCTGCCGCTAGCTAGTGCTCCCACAGTCACCCCAGCTCCCCGTCTTGGGATGTGGGATTCCTGTGGACACAAAGGCCTGTTTACTCACATGACATTCTCCTGAACTCATCCATTCTTCATACTTATTCATCTAAAAAGATGCTTATTTTTAATGTAAACACACGGATTTATATTGGCAGCTTCTTCACTTAAAGATATGCTGGAATTTTCACTGAAACTTTTTATTATTCAAAGTTTGCTAGCGCAGGCATAAGAATGTCCCCAGGCAAAAGAGGTCTAATCTCTACAAACATCGTGGAACCACTTTTTAAATACAAGAAAGTCAGATAATTTCTTCTTCTTTACTCTTGAAACTTAAAACCAGACTGGGGGTTTTTTTAAGAAAAAAATCAGGACACCAATCTATACTTTAGATGAAATGTCTTTCCTATATAGAAAAAATAAATGTAAAAACTTGCTGTCTCATCAAAATAAGCCATCAAGGAAGCTTTGATATGAGAAAGTTCCTCTAAATTAGGACTGTAGCCTAAAGAACCAGAAGATTAATGAAATTCAGGACTCACAGGGAACAAAGCCAAGAACGGTACTGTTTACATCTGCACAGCATTTTATAATGTACAGACCACTTGCACACACAGTCTTGGCTGAACTCTGGAAAAACTCTGAAAAATGGATATGATCTCCTCTCCACAGAGAGAGGGCTCAGATACACTGCTGTCGCTGTTCAGTCACTAAGATATACTAGCAGACAGGTATAGCTTCAAAACTTGAATATATCAGAGACCAAAGTGGAAACCAGGTCCTCTGACTCAAAATCTTTTTAAAATCACAG
Source organism: Madoqua kirkii (assembly GCA_006408675.1). Classification (NCBI taxonomy): domain Eukaryota; kingdom Metazoa; phylum Chordata; class Mammalia; order Artiodactyla; family Bovidae; genus Madoqua; species Madoqua kirkii. Next base: position 1,851 of record SJYC01104444.1, read on the forward strand.
TTAAGAAACACACAAGGATTTCCCTGATGGTCCAGTGGCTAGAACTCCACACTCCCAATGCAGGGGTCCCAGGTTCCATCCCTGATCAGGGAACTAGATCCCACATGCTACAACTGAGAGCTCACAGGCTATAGCTAAAAGGTGTCGTAACAAAGATCCTCCAAGCCAGAATGAAGACCCAGCACAGCCATGTAAATAAATAATATTAGAAAGGGAGGAAAGAAACACACGAATGAGGCCATGGTTTCTTATCTGTCCGGGCTGTTATACGTTTGAACAGAAATCTCTGTCAGCCCCTATCTAAAATGGCCAGTGAAACCCCTGCCTCTTTCCCAAACAAAAACTAAGGAAGACAGTCATCTCCCTGCGCTGCACCAGTGCAAGGCCACCCAACATAAGGAGAACAGCAGAGGGGAAGAAGAGGATACTCTTACCTGATTGTTGCTAAGGCTGCTAAGCTCTGCAAATCTGAGGATACTTCTAGGATGAAACTCGGGGTTTGAAAGGGGCCTCTTTGTAATAAATAGTGGAGTCCAAAAGCCTAAGCCTGGTGAGGTTCACTTTCGATTTGCCTCTGAATAACTGAGGATCAAAGGCACTGCAGTAACATAGTTATGGGCTTCCTTGGTGGCTCAATGTTAAAGAACCTGTCTGCCAATGCAGAAGATTGGGGTTCATCCCTCGGTCGGGAAGATCCCCTAGAGAAAGATCCCCTCCAGTATTCTTGCCTGGGAAATTCCATGGACAGAGGAACTTGGCAGGCTACAGTGCAAGGAGTCACAAAGAGTAGGACAGGTCTTAGCAACTGAACAACAACATAGTAATAGTATCAGCAGTAGCAGCAACAGTTAGCACTGACAGTAAATGTCTACAACCGAATGCTGAGAGTTTAGCATCTGCCTGACCTCTGCTAAGCACTTATGCAATTACACTACTAATTATAATTTTACTATATTAATTGGTATAATTTTTGTTACCACTCATGCAGACACTTTGATAGGAGCAGTATACAGACTCAGTTCAGTTTAGTTCAGTCGCTCAGTCGTGTTTGACTCTTTCCGACCCCATGAATTGCAGCACGCCAGGCCTCCCTGTCCATCACCATCTCCTGGAGTTCACTCACACTCACATCCATCGAGTCCGTGATGCCATCCAGCCATCTCATTCTCTGTTGTCCCCTTCTCCTACTGCCCCCAATCCCTCCCAGCATCAGAGTCTTTTCCAATGAGTCAACTCTTCGCATGACGTGGCCAAAGTACTGGAGTTTCAGCTTTAGCATCATTCCTTCCAAACAACACCCAGGACTGATCTTTAGAACGGACTGGTTGGATCTCCTTGCAGTCCAAGGGACTCTGAAGAGTCTTCTCCAACACCACAGTTCAAAAGCATCAATTCTTTGGCACTCAGCTTTCTTCACAGTCCAACTCTCACATACATACATGGCTACAGGAAAAACCATAACCTTGACTAGACGGACCTTTGTTGGCAAAGTAATGTCTCTGCTATTGAATATGCTATCTAGGTTGGTCATAATTTTCCTTCCAAGGAGTAAGCATCTTTTAATTTCATGGCTGCAATCACCATCTGCAGTGATTTTGGAGCCCCCTCCAAAAATCTGACACTGTTCCCACAGTTTTTCCATCTATTTCCGATGAAGTGATGGGACCAGATGCCATGATCTTAGTTTTCTGAATGTTGAGTTATAAGGCAACTTCTTCACTCTCCTCTTTCACTTTCAGCAAGAGGCTTTTTAGTTCCTCTTCACTTTTTGCCATATCTGAGGTGATTGATATTTTTCCCGGCAATCTTGCTTCCAGCTTGTGCTTCATCCAGCCCAGAGTTTCTCATGATGTTATCTGCATATAAATTAAATAAGCAGAGTGACAATATACAGCCTTGATGTACTCCTTTTCCTATTTGGAACCAGTCTGTTTTTCCATGTCCAGTTCTAACTGTTGCTTCCTGACCTGCATACAGGTTTCTCAAGAGGCAGGTCAGGTAGTCTGGTATTCCTATCTCTTTCAGAATTTTCCACAGTTTATTGTGATCCACACAGTCAAGGCTTTGGCATAGTCAATAAAGCAGAATTAGATGTTTTTCTGGAACTCTCTTGCTTTTTCCATGATCCAGCAGATGTTGGCAATTTCATCTCTGTTTCCTCTGCCTTCAGTATACATAGTCAATGGGCTTCAAAACAATCCTACAAAGTTATATGTTTTTCTATTCTTTTATGGATAAGGATGTTGACTTGGACAGGTCATACAGTAGAGCTGAGATTCAAACTTCATTCTAGCTTATGTTCTTCCTGCTGAACGTGAATTCAGAAAGGGAGAGATTGCTCCAGATAGAGGGCTAAGAAAGGCTTTATGGAGAAGTACGCTGAGCTGGATACTAGGAAATGAACAGGACTGAACAGGAAGAGGGTGACCTGCATTGGGGTGGATGGGTCGTGATGATAAAGCAGAAACACAGCATATAAGGTGACTCAGAGTCTAGTGATGAAATGCCTTACAGAGGCCAAGACCATGTTCCAGATTGTATGATTCCCTGATAAAACTGAATTAAGTAAATACACTGTAAGGGTCAATTTTTCTCTTTATGACATAACCATAATCTTAGAAAAGGAAAACGCTATATTTCTCTAGACTCCCAACTCCTCTATGGAGAGGAGTGCCTCGACTTTGTCATCCCAAGCCCAAACCCCGTGAGTTCCCACAAAGGGTGTTCCCCACTGGAGCCCAGGGCTACAGAGCCCAGCGCCCACAGAAGTGGGGCAGGCAGGAAGACCAGGTCAGGGCACCCCAAGTCGAAGCTTCCAAGTGCCAGTTAAAGCATCTTCCTCAAGGGTTCATGAGAAGCAGTGTCGAAACTGAGCTGCTCATGACAGAAGCACCAAATCCTAACAGGTTTTATTTACTCTGCCTTACTCTACACATAGAAAGTGTACCTGATGAGAACAGCTCAGAAAGCAAAATCTGTGAGCTGAAGGGAAAACAACACACATACGGGAAAGCTACCAGCCTGAGGATGCTGCGGGTGGTAGGGGTAGAGGATTAGCCACATGGCCACCAGGAAGGTGTGTGTTTGGCTTCTGTGAAGGCCAGATCCCTCATCCGACGTCATGAGAGGTCCTTTAGGCCTCTTCCCTCATCCCCATCACTTATGGCAGAGACAGACAGACAAGGACACCGAGGGAAACAGAAGGGCGGGTCCAGCGAGGCTTTCACTCTTTTTCCTAACACACCTCCTGGAGCTCTGCTAACATGATGAAGCACTGCAAAAACTGCAAAAACCACAGTCATCTAAGTCAAGTCTTTCCTCTGACCTAACGACAGAGTGAGGTAAACTGGCAACGTACAGAGATTATGACCAGATGTTCCTCACCAACAGTCACCATCTGTAACACAGCCTAGCAGAAAATTTGGGCTGGAACAGAGTTAAGGGGAAGAAGAAACAGCAGAATAATAAATAACCCTCCTGGATGTATGCTGGTCCCAAACTCTGCATACAGTTGGCATTGACTCAGAAGACAAGCCCTGTGCCCTTGAGCAGGCCATTCCACCTGAGGTGATCTTCTGGGGGTTGTAACCAACCCCCAAGATAGCACATAAAATGTCCATATATGTACATGAAAGTACCATGTGGAGGGAAGGGCCATGAGTTCTACCGCCTCCTACAGTACTCACGACTGTGCAACATAAACGGCTCTAAAACAGCACCTGGTAAATTAAAGACACGAACACTTGTTCTTACTGAACCACTGCTTCAGGGATTCACGGTGAAGGGGTTCCACTGGCAGTGGACTTGAAAGCGAGACCGAATTTGGTCAGAGTGAAAACTCCATAATCTGATGCGAGATATCAAACACTAATCACCAGCTCAACCAAACAGTGGTCCACTGTTTTCTTCCTGGCAAAAAAAAAAAACAACATAGGAACTGTCAAAACACTAGATCTAGTAACGACAGTCACAGCAGATTTAAAAAAAAAAAACACCTGAGGTTCTGAAAGTAGAACTGTCCTAACCTCTTGGAGTAGAAGAGGGCTTGAAACCAAGGCTGTGTGTGTGCGCCAAGTCACTTCAGTCATGTCAACTCTTTGCAACCCCATGACGGTAGCCCGCCAGACTCCTCTGTCCACGGGATTCTCCAGGTAAGAATACCAGAGTGGGTTGCCGTGCCTTCCTCCAGTGAACCTTCCTGACCCAGGGATCGAACTGCTGTCTTTTGAATCCTGCACTGGTTTCCTGGCTCTAAAAGCTTCTAAACTTTCAGAAGAGGAAGACATTTCCATGAATTAGGCTTTCAAAACTTTCACTTACACTTGTAATTAACGAACTAATTCAACGAATCCATGAACAGAAATGTGAATGTGTTGGTGGGAGGGGAAGAGGAATGCTGCTTAAATTACTTTCAAGTGACTTGGATTAAAACCAATGTAATTAATATTTCCCCAAGGTCCCCTAATGAATCACATGCAAAGCTGGGAAGCGGGTCCAGAATGCCTGACTCCCGCACGGGCTCCCTCCTCCACCCAGAAATGGATCTGGGAGGCAGTGCACAGCATAGCCTGGGGTGGGCTATCCCTCTCGCCTCATCCAGCAAGAATCTGAAAATCTGGGAAGCTCCTTCCCTGTGGAGAGGGGAGAGCTCCTCCACCAAACACTCGTCCAGTGTGGAACAGCAGTAATTCTCTAAATTTCAAGTTGCCGGGTCTCGAATCATTGATGCTCACTGCTCTTCAGATAAACCCACCCACGGATGGGGATGACAGCTGTGCAGTAGGCTGCGTGTGTGTCTACAGGACAGTACAGCCCCATCCTGGAAGCACTGATGCTCAGCAAGCCTCCTTCAACCCCTTCCCCTAAACCTATCAGGACCTCCGTGGGGGCATATGTGCTTCCCCTTACAAAAAAAAAGCCAGTATTTTAACTTCATCTTATACTTGAAAAATGAAAACAGAAGCATTACCTTCATAATAAAGAATTTGAGGACGGTGTGTGACTTAAGTTTTTCGGGAGGTGGCCAGGGTTCCTGTTTACAGCAGTGGTTTAACTACACTCCAGTGAGACCTCATGCAGGCAAACTGTAGTTTTTACTGTACCTCTGGGCTTGTGGGAAACAAGTAAAATAGCTGTAGGCTGAACCCAGGAAGAAATAGGATGGGTGGGCCGTGACCCTGAGGGTCTTCATGGAGACGGCGCAGCTGGGCCAACAGGAAGGCAGAGCTGAACCTCAAGTTTCCAAACAATGCCAGGGACCCCGAAAGCCCTCCCAGATGACTGCCGCTCAGCACGAGCACATTCTTTCACAAAATGCATCCCAGAGCTGCATAGATTGTGATCAACCAGACATCAGTTTACCTTTACAAGGAAAGAGAAACAGGCCACTAAGAGTAACGGTCACGAGAAACAACAGCATTAGGTTTAGACTCCGGAGAACTTCAGATATTTCAGATATTTGAAGTCTCACATGTAGAATATAAAACAGCTTTGTGTGAAACGTTCAAAAATAAAAAAGAAATGAAAAAATGAGCAAGCAAAATAAACTAGATTATAGAAAGAACCAGGTAAATTTTTTGAAATGAATATAATGGGTTAAAAAAAAACCCACTTCATATAGTGGTTAAACAGATTACAGACATGGTTGGCAAGAGAAACAGTTGTAAAACAAAATTTAATAAACAACCCAGAACATCAACAAGAAAGAAGAACATGAAATTATGACGGGAAGGTTAACAGTCTTGGAAGATGAAAGACTGAATATATCCAATCAGAGTTCTAAAAGGAAATAATTAAGAAAATAGAAGCTAGGCAGTGTTTGAACTGACCCTCCCTGAGAATTCTCCAGAAAGATATAAACTCAGAGATACACAACTTATAACAAATTAACAAGGAGAATTACAAAGAAATGCCTCCCAGACACATGCAGTAACACTGCAGCATGCCAAAGAAAAGACGAGATCCCTAAAGCAGGTGGAGGAAGACAGGCTGACGACCTGAGGGCAGTTCACAACAGGAGCAAAGGAAGCCAGACAGCATCAGCATCAGGGAGGCCAGGTTCCGCGTCAAAGCAGCTGTCAGCCTAAACTTATGCACCCAATAAATCTATATCTCAAGAATAAAGGTAAAAATACACCTTCAGATATGAACAAGACTGAATTCAAGAGACTTCCCCTAAGGGGAATGGGCATGAACTACTCCGGAAGCTTCCTAACTGACTCTCCCTCTCCAGCCTTCTTGAATGCAGTATCAGGCCGACACACCTAAAAATATTTGATCACTTCCTGCTCCAAACTGCCAAATGAATTTCTAGAACCTACATGACAAGGCCCACATTTTTCAGCCCGGCATTGAAAGCATTTTTCAGTCTCACAGTGTGGTTCCTTTGCGACATTCTCTTCCATTGGCGATCTGGCTCCTTGACCCACCAGCTGTGACCAGGGCCAGGTGACCTACCTGCCCAAGTGTCAGGTTCAGCACCTGCAAAGTGAGGCCTATAGGGACTGACTGCTGAGATGGACGGAGACTCCCATGAGGTGGCGCGGTCAGCAGGGCCTGGCGCAGCCTTCTAATAACTGGCAGCTGTCCTTAGTTATCATTATGATAACTCACTGGTCCCAGAATACAACACATGCATTCCCAACGCCTCCTCCACTTTCCTGGCCCCTAACACTTCCACTCCCCGAAATCTGTACTAAGTCAACCAAATTACCCCAAAAGGTGCTGCTTCTTGAAAGTTCCTCTACCAGGTCAGCCCAGAGTTAAGAGCTCTCACTTTCGAAGGGCTGCTCTGTTTGTTAACCATCTAAACCATGTACTGCTTCTGGTCTAGGCAAGCACTTATGTTAGATGTCCCTGTTTTGCTGATGTGAAAATGCGAGTGTTTGTGAAATAATTATGGGCTGGTTGCCTGATTAAGCTCCAGCACCCTCGCAGAGATGCTCTAGAGGAGAATCAAGGGACCAAATTTTAAAAAAGAAAGAATGAAAAGGCAGTTGTCTTAGATTGTGCAGCATTATTTGTAATCCTCCAGACAGCTCCGCTTCATTCTTAAAAGATGTCAAACGTTTCCCTTGGAGAAAGACTTCCAAGGAGGAAGTCGTGGCAGGCATGAAGATGTGATAAGAGAGCTTCAGCTCTCGGCTGACTCCAGGAAACATCTTTCAGAGTCGGCTTCCCAAGGAAGTCAACTGGACCTGGTATTCCTATCACCCAAGACAAAGAAAACTGACCCCCCAGGAGCTGCCCGGCTGGCACAGAGGAGGGGATCCTCTAAACACCGGCTTGTGCCAAACAGGCAGACAGACCAAAGTGGCTACTTGGATGATTTCACTTGTTTGTTCAAAAACAGGGAGAGGCAGGTATTCTCATCAGCGCTCTCCCAGTCTTCCCACCAAGCACTTGCTGAGGACACCACAGCTGGCGCCCGGACCCAGAAGCGGTGACAGCAAGTCTCTCAGATGAGTCACAAAGGATGCCTGATCAAACCGAGCTCCAAGGCTGCCCCTCCTCCTGGCTCTGCAGCTGGCATGAACTCCGGAGCCAGAAGGAGCCACAATCACAGGCTAACACATTAAACTGTTTTCCCATTTTAAAAGACATCCTTACCAACTGTCAAACTTAAAAGTCCACTATGTTATTGAAGGACCCCCCAAATGAATTTTTTTCCATTATATATAAAAAAATTCCTTATTAAATAATTAGCCAGGTAAATAAGGGAAAAGTAGAAAACAATCAGCCATAAGTACCTGCCACTGAAAAACAGAATCCCCATCAACATTTTGATTATCTTTCAGTTTTGATTATCTTTTCAGTTCCTCTAAACATCCCCTGCAAGATGTTTTGTGTTGTTGGAATCGTAAGGTATATGACTGTGTCACTTACATGATTTCACAAGCATTTCGCCATGTTTTCCTTCTTAACCTCATATAACTGCATAGAGTGGGTGAGAGATGTTTAAAGTAAACCCAGTCGAGAAATATCATCCACATTCTTCCACAAAAACTACTATAGTAAAAACCAAGAATCTCCAAAAGTTTCTGGGGTCACTGGAGATACATAAAAAATGCTTGGATGCATTGGAAGTGTTTAAGAAATGTTAACTGACTTTTAAGTGACAAAGACAATACTTACTATAGCCATCCCTGGAAAGATACAAAAGAAATTCAATTCAGCCTCTGTTCCCAATGAGTTTTTAATAACATTGAGAAGATAAAATGCATTTACACCCAACAACAAAAGCACGTCGTAATTCGGTGGGCAGTCATCCTGGCTTGAGGAGCTTTATTCCTGTCTGCACCCCTAGCACAAAGGCCATATTACAGATACATAGTCATTGTCTGTTGTACTAGTATAGACTACAAGCTACGCTGTTTAGAAGCCGGAAGGATCACTGTGAGCTGAGTGAAGCTGGGCAAAGCAGACAATATGCACATGGCAGAACTTGATGTGGGCAATATTCTACAGAAAGAAAGCAGAACCACAGAAGCCTTGGGATACTCGGAAAATGAAAGATGTTATAAGAAAAAGAATGGACTTCCTTGTAGCTCAGTCTGTAAAGAATCTGCCTGCAATGCAGGAGACCCGGGTTCAATTCCTGGGTTGGGACGATCCCCTAAAGAAGGAAATGGCAATCCACTCCAGTAATCTTGCCTGGAGAATCCCATAGACGGTGGAGCCTGGCAGGCTACAGTCCATGGGGTCGCAAGAGCTGGACACGACTTAGCGACTAAACCGATACCAATCTATTAACAAGTTTTATGTTTCTACATAACTAGCTTTGAAACCTCAGCTGTTCATATTAACTACTCACAGGAATATAATACAAAACACATAGTTGTTGTTTTGTCCCTAAATTGTGTCCAACCCTTTTGCGACCCTATGGATTGTAGCCTGCTGGAGTCCTCTGTCCATGGGATTTCCCCGGCAAGAATACTGGAGTGGGTTGTCAGTTCCTTCTCCAGGGGATCTTCCAGACCCAGGGATTCTTTACCCCCTGAGCCACCAGAGAAGCCCTGCAACACTTAGTAGGTACTCCTTAAAGACAAACACACCAACACAAAGTACAACAGTATTCCTAGACATCAGAAACAAAGTTTAGTTCTCAGAAGGCTTTCTGTGTGTCAGGACATGCTGGAAAGATGCAGTAAATTAAGGTTTTAGAACTCCATACAGAGAACCACAGTGGATACTGTCCTTGCCAAACTGGGTGTAAAAGAATGTGCTTACCACCAAAACTTTCTTTCAGGAATGCTTTAGAATCCACTAAAGCTATTTGTATATATTGTGAGGATCCAGAAAGTAGATACAAGAGACGTGAAATCTGCGCTCGGCCCTGCCAGCATCACATTCACCACCTGATCCCAAACACATCTTGAGAAGGGTCCAACTTCACGACGAGGGTATCATTCAGCAGACTCCATACCTCCTGACTTCATCCACACACAAACTTCTCTTTGTTTTACCACACTTGTGCTTGTGAAAAAATGCAAAGAATTTGTGGGGAAGGAATTTGCTAATGTTACATCTCTAACAGCTGCTGGCTGGATTGTACTAAATCCATAGCCTCTACAGTCACATTATAGGGCCATCTCAAAAAGTGGGTGTTAAGACACATCAGGTTTCTTTCAAAAGAAATGATTTAACCTACCCTGTGAGGCTGCTTAAGAGAAAGTTTCCCAGAGCTTGGCGTGGCATGTGTGATCTGTCTAGAGGTAATGCTGCAATTACTTATGATTAAGTATCTCTAATAGCTTCCCACTCAGTTTCCCCAGACTGGAGCACTCAGAACAAATGCCTTCAACAGGCCCTCTGGGAATGAGCAGCTGGTCTGAAGCAGTGCATGCTTCAGGGCAGGTGGTCCTTGTTTTTCTGAACACACACAAGCACACACATGGCTGATAACAGTTATACCAGATATAATTAATTCAAGAGACTGAAGACAACATGAAAGAAGAGGTCATTTTAAAATGTTTCAGAAGTCCAAACAAATGCAAATGGAAAATTTAGAACTTATTTCAAAAATTTCCTGAAATCATGTTTTTCAGATTTTGCTAAACTTTAACAAATTGTCTTACCCAAGGAATACAAACTGTAACTCTCTTACCTCTAATGAAGCATCTCTCTAAGACAGTAGAAGATTTGGAAACCCAAAGGCAATTACCACATAATCATTCAAAAAAGACGTGTGGCATAACGTTTGCAAAGAGGAATTGCACCTGTCACCTACTCAACAAAAGAATACTTTATCTACAAACCACATAGCATTGAACATTTAAAAATTTGGTTTAAATGATCCATAATAAGAACTCCACTGTCAAATGGAACAATTTAAGTAACAACAACAACAAAAAAGGATTAATACAAATGGTTGACGATTTCCAAACTGACACGCGAAGGGTGTCACTCTGAGCAAGTTACTAAATCTCTCTGTACTCAAAATGATACGAACAACCTCTTAGAGTTGTTATCTATTAAATTTTTATAACAGAGCTTGGCAAAGGGTAATAAAGAATGTATTATATCAGGAACCAGATTTTTTTTTAATGAGATCACTCAAAAATAATAGCGATTAAGAAGAGTAATCATAAAAATAAAAGAGATGCAGCTGTGATGCCCTGTGAACGAATAATTTTCAAGGTATTACTGCATAGTTACAGCATAAGCAAATAACATTAAAGAACTCTCTATTAAAATGATAGCCACATCCCTTCAGAGCATATTAATACATCCTACCATTCTACTCTTTGTCATTAATCCTACTATGTAAAATCTGATTAGTCCTCCTACGCTCCACAGGTCAATTCTAATCTTTAACATCAAGGAAATCACAAAAGTAGCATTTCCAGGAAATCAAAATAAGAAGTTAGTAAAGTTTACTGGGATTTCCCTGGTGATCCAGTGGTTAAGAGTCCTTACTCCCAATGCAGAGGGTACAGGTTCCATCCCTGGTCTGGGGACTAAGATTCCCCCATGAAGCATGGCTCAGCCAGAAAAAAAAATTTTTTGTTTAATTAAAAAAAAAAAAAAAAAAGAACGAAGCTGATGTGAAGGCCTTAGCATCCACTAGTTTTACTAATAAACCACCAACTTGAAACTCATTCCTGAACTTAACTGCCAAATGTTTCTGCAGTAAAAACTGCAAACTTTCATGTGAACAGATCTTTTCAACAATGGCGAGTTGTTCCAGTCTGTGAATAGGACAGTGTCCGTGTGACCAACAAAGCGGGGAGGGGACATTCCTGACACCCTTGTGCCCTGGCTAGCCTTTGATCATTTATCTCTCCCAAATACACGTTTATGGAAACCGCTTTCAGGCGCAGGATAGGGACACGTATTCCCTGAACTCAGCCCTCACCAGAGAGTCCTGCTCCCCGGCTTCTGCCGGGACCCTCACTGTTCTCGCCACCCCTGAGAACCACTCCCCTCACTGATCCTTCGACACAGGGGCTTTGTTTTCCTGGTGCGCCCACTCCACCCCCGAACAGTCACTTGGGGCTTCGCTGTGTACTCTCTGAAAACACCATGGGATGTCGATGGCAAGTAAGCACACAAGAAAGTGACCCGGAGAACTGGGAAGTCCTGCGGATGCCCCAGGCAAGCCGGCGCGGCGCCCGGGACCGGGTCTGAGTGTCCCCTGCTCCTCACTATGCTTTCCGGACACTGCGTTGAGGACTCCGTTGGTCTCGAGCGCCCAGCGCACGCCCACGGCCCCCAGCGTGCGGTCCGCCGTTGCGCTGCCCTGGGTCTCCAGCTGGGGCGGGGGTCGGGGGACAGACCAACGCCCGGCCCGGGCGGCCCCCGCGCCACTGCTGGGCGGGCTGCAGGGCTCGGGGCCGGGGGGACAAAGCGGGCCGGGGACCAGTCGGCTTTGTTCGCAAAGGGACCAAGCTCGCGGCCACGGGACCCGGCCCGGACCCCGCACCCCGGGATGCCCTACACCCAGCCCCCCAGATCAGATCCCCTGGACTCCCGACTCCGAGGCCCCCGGCCCCCGGGACTCCCCTACACTCCCGACCTCCACACCTCCCGACCGCTTCCCCGACCCGTAGCGCCTATCCTAACCCCAGACCCGCACCCCCAGCCCGAGACCCGCATCCCCGGGACCCGGCATCTCCAGGACCGTTCCCCGCTCAACCCGAACGCCGGGACCCCCGTGTCCCTGACCCCGGACCTGAACCGGACCCCCTCACCCCCGAGACCCCTCCCTGACGCCTCCCGCAGCCCTGAGCCCCAGACCGCCGCGCCAACAGACCCGCTCCCGCGCCTGGTTCCCTCGGGCCGTGCCTGGCGGAGGCCCGGGGACTCACCCCGCACGAGCAGCAGCAGCAGAACCAGCGAGGGCCTTCGCCTCAGCGCCATGTCGAGCGCAGCTGAGGGACCACGGGCCCGCTCCCCGCGCACGCGCCCTGCCCGCGGTCCTAAGACCGCCCCGGTCACCATAGCGACCACGGCGGCGAGCCGTCGCCAAGGTGCATAGGAAGCCCGAGTCTGGTTGCTATGGAGGCAGGGCTGCTCTGGACCGGGCCCCTGGGGTCTCTTTAATTCCCACATTTATAAAACGAATCAATCACTACAGATCCGAAAAGGAATCCTCCATTAAAATTTGAGAAATGAAGTTCTTCTTATTTCCCAAATAAGATTGGAGCCCAGTTGTCCTAGAAGTATTTTTGCCTGTTCCTTTTTTGGAAAGAAAAGTTAAGAGTGTTAGTTGCTCAGTCGTGTCCACTCTTTGGGACCTTTCCTCCTCTTTCCACGGACTTCTCCAGGCAAAAATGCTGGAATGAGTAGCCATTCCCTTCTCTAGAGGATCTTCCTTACACAGGGATTGAACCCGGGTCTCCTTCATGCAAGCATATTCTTTGCCATCTGAGCCCCTTGGGGCCTGATTCTAAATGTGATGAGAGGGGAAAGTGCTGAAATCTATATAAAACACAAGGAAGACATGCATTATATAGTACATAAAAGTGATATATTTCTAAAATAAAAGTTTGTTAGATCAAAAGCATGGCAGTATATTTATTGATCTGTTAGTTCAATAAGCATGACAGTTTATTGTGCAGAAAAGCAAGATAATTCTTTGCTCTTATTTCTGAGTATTGAGAAATGGTAAGGTTAGGGAGAAAAAACAGAGAAGAATTTGATAAGAACAAGCACACAAGATGAAGAGAAGGATTGTAGGTACTGGAAATTGGACCCAAGGATATGGGAGATGTTGAGTGTCATTTAATACTGTGGGAAATGATCGAAATAACTTATTTTACATCCAACATAATACATCTCTAATGCTCCAGGAAACAACAAAATCAAAACAGAATTCTTAGTATGGTTATCAGTAAAATAATACAGAGTTTCCTACAACTAATATTTTTTAAATGTTTAACTTAGGAATGTCACTGTTCACACAGTCATCCTAGTTTTTAAAGTATTAATATTTTAGTATTTTAGTTTTTTCAAAGTAGAACAATGTGTCTATAAGTATCACATATATATATAATTTACACATATACTAAATTATGGATGTCAAGAAACATGAAATAGATTGAAGTTGTTATCAAGAATATGCTTCAACTGCCATCACTATGCGATTTTCTTTATAAGTCTTTGTTCACACTTTTGTTAAATGTGAATTAATTATATTCCTTCAAATCCCATAGACAGGATAAAATTGAAAAATAACTCAATCACCTGTTATGATTCTATTGTCTTTACTTTCCTAAATCTTCTTTCTGCTCCAGATCACAGTGTTCTAAAATCACAAGTAAAAATATGTAAAAATTATTTTATAGTGGCAGCCTCTGTCCCATAAATAAACTCAACAGAAAAATTTATTATTTCCCAAATAAGATTGGAGCCCAGTTGTCCTAGAAGTATTTTTGCCTGTTCCTTTTTTGGAAAGAAAAGTTAAGAGTGTTAGTTGCTCAGTCGTGTCCACTCTTTGGGACCTTTCCTCCTCTTTCCACGGACTTCTCCAGGCAAAAATGCTGGAATGAGTAGCCATTCCCTTCTCTAGAGGATCTTCCTTACACAGGGATTGAACCCGGGTCTCCTTCATGCAAGCATATTCTTTGCCATCTGAGCCCCTTGGGGCCTGATTCTAAATGTGATGAGAGGGGAAAGTGCTGAAATCTATATAAAACACAAGGAAGACATGCATTATATAGTACATAAAAGTGATATATTTCTAAAATAAAAGTTTGTTAGATCAAAAGCATGGCAGTATATTTATTGATCTGTTAGTTCAATAAGCATGACAGTTTATTGTGCAGAAAAGCAAGATAATTCTTTGCTCTTATTTCTGAGTATTGAGAAATGGTAAGGTTAGGGAGAAAAAACAGAGAAGAATTTGATAAGAACAAGCACACAAGATGAAGAGAAGGATTGTAGGTACTGGAAATTGGACCCAAGGATATGGGAGATGTTGAGTGTCATTTAATACTGTGGGAAATGATCGAAATAACTTATTTTACATCCAACATAATACATCTCTAATGCTCCAGGAAACAACAAAATCAAAACAGAATTCTTAGTATGGTTATCAGTAAAATAATACAGAGTTTCCTACAACTAATATTTTTTAAATGTTTAACTTAGGAATGTCACTGTTCACACAGTCATCCTAGTTTTTAAAGTATTAATATTTTAGTATTTTAGTTTTTTCAAAGTAGAACAATGTGTCTATAAGTATCACATATATACATAATTTACACATATACTAAATTATGGATGTCAAGAAACATGAAATAGATTGAAGTTGTTATCAAGAATATGCTTCAACTGCCATCACTATGCGATTTTCTTTATAAGTCTTTGTTCACACTTTTGTTAAATGTGAATTAATTATATTCCTTCAAATCCCATAGACAGGATAAAATTGAAAAATAACTCAATCACCTGTTATGATTCTATTGTCTTTACTTTCCTAAATCTTCTTTCTGCTCCAGATCACAGTGTTCTAAAATCACAAGTAAAAATATGTAAAAATTATTTTATAGTGGCAGCCTCTGTCCCATAAATAAACTCAACAGAAAAATTTTAAAGAGTAAAATTCTTAGTCCCCTGACTTTTTTCCTTCTGCTCTTTCTCTGTTCTGCCATTCCCTTTAGTCCTAATCATACAGTCAGGCATATTTGCCCTTTTGGTGACCTAGGAACTACAAAAAAATACCTGATTGTGAAAACAGCAGTTTTCAGAATCAATGCTTCTTCTCTACTGCTGAATGTCCTATGTTTGCACTGAGATTGTTCTGTCTGTTAAACAGTCTTAGGGAATCTTTTGAAACTCAGAACAAGATCACAGAGAAAGGCTCAATGAATATTCTACATGGAGCAGAGATTGCTATGAGAGTGAATGCAGGTCCTCATTGTAAAACATTGATTTTCCTCTATAGATGGAGTCTGCATGTTGGGACCAGTGGCTGAGACAGAATCTTGAAATGGAGACTAACTAGTGACATGGTAGGATGCACTTGACTGTCAAATGATCTCCTCTGATGATTTCACTGTTCTTGGGAGAGTTCTGACCCTGTGCAGAAGGGTGTCAGAGCTCTGGAAGCATTCAGTGAATAGGGCTGTGGAGTCTATGCTTCTATCACTACATTATTCAACTGATTATGCTTGTTTCTAATGGTGGCTTACTAAGGAGAGACACAGGTCTTAAAAGAGCTCAGAGAGGGGCTTCTCTGGTGGTCCAGTGGTTAAGAATCTACCTGACAATAAACCTGAACACAGGTTTGATCACTGGTCCAGGAATACCCCACATGCCACGAGGCAACTAGACCCATGTACCACAGCTACTGAATCTGTGCACTCTAGAGCTTGTGCTCCGCAACAAGAGAAGTCACTGCAATGAGAAGCCTGTGCAATGCAACTAGAGAAAGCCTTCACAGAGCAGCAAAGGCCTAATGCAGCCCAAAATAAAACCAAAAATAACATTTTTAAAAAAGAGCTCAGGGAATGAAATATACTTGTGCTAAATTTGAACAACAGCCTTTGCAATACTTTTCAAACCAACACAAAGTACAAATCAAGTAGTAAATGGGGAGTGGAATTTTCCTTCAAGACTTGAGACCAAGCAGGATGCTCCTCACATACAAAAGCCTTTCCATGTCCCCAGTTTCTTGTCAATCGTGTTGACTGGGAAAAAAAAAAAAAAGCACAGCTTTAAAGTTCAATTAGTGGACTTGCTCAGGACTTAAGCTTGGGAGGCAGCCTCTGATGGCTCTAAGGGACCTTTCCAAAGAGGGCAGGGAGGAGCTAGGGTAGATATTTCTGGCAGGCCATTTCTGCAACAAAGACCAGAGAGTCAGAACATCAGGAGATTACTGTTAATTAAAAAAAATCAGATACCTCAAGTTAATGAATTTTGGGCTTTTCTACATATGGGAAGAGTCCAACTTACTGAAATCATTCTTTTGATATGTCTCTTAACTATCTAGGGCCAGTATCCTGTTTTTCTCCCTCCTGAATCCCCTCAGAGTAGGGGAGGCTGCATTGGCTAAAGGCTTGATGGCTGAAACGTCCTTTGTTTACTGATATGGCAGGGAAATTCTTCATCCAAAGCAGGAAAAAGGCCTTCTAGACCTTCGCTGAATTCCAAAGGGCATGTTCAAACAGTTCCTAACTAGGAAAGAGAGAGGATGCAGAAACAAAGGAGGAAGAGTCAAGAAACAATAGTACCTCAATAAAGCAGGGTCCTGGTTCCTCCTTATGGGTAGTGCACAATATACCTTTGAGTCCTTCAGCAAGAACCAGGGCCCTTACCCAGGTAGATGATGGTAATTTCAGGCTGAGCACAATGTTCCTGGGCATCACCCTGTCATCTCCCCACCAACCAAATAGAAGGAAGTTATACACACTGCAGCGCTCACACAACTTTGCCTTTAAAAACTCTTCCTGCAAAATGATTGGGGAGCATAGGGTTTTTTAGAGCATGAACCCCTTGTCTCCTTGTGTGTCCCTGCAATAAACCTCTCTCTGTTCCAAACTTTAGTGTTCCAGTTGGATTGGTCTCACTGTGAGTCAAGCATGTGAACTTATGTTAAAAAACAGATTCACTTTCAAACAGACTGGAGAGATGCTGGAAGCAGCATGTCCAAGGGAGGAACATGGGCTCTGGCATCTGATGGACAATGATTCAAAACTTTGGATTTTGTAAACTTGGGAAAGTTGCTTCTTTAAGTCACAGATTCCTTGCCTATAAAATAGGGATAACAATATCCACCTCAAATGGTCACTTTGAAGATCATGTGAGAAAAGATTTTGAGCATACTAGATACTCATGTATGGACAGATAAGACAGTTGGACCATAAAGAAGGCTGAGCACCAAAGAATTGATGCTTTCGAATTGTGGTGCTGGAGAAGACTCTTGAGAATCCCTTGGACTGCAGGGAAATCAAACCAGTCAATCCTAAAGAAAATCAACCCTGAATATTCATTGGAAGGATTGATGCTGAAGCTGAAGCTCTTTGGCCACTTGATGCTAAGAAATGATTCATTAGAAAAGACCGTGAAGCCTGGAAAGATTGAAGGCAGGAGGAGAAGGGGATGACAGAGGAGGAGATGGTTGGATGGTATCACCAACTTGATGGACATGAGTTTGAGCAAACTCCAGGAGTTGGTGATGGACAGGGAAGCCTGACATGCTGCAGTCCATGGGGTCGCAAAGAGTAGGACACGACTGAGTGACTGAACTGAACTGAATCAGATGTCAACATCATCCACCTAGATCCAACCTGTCAGGTATCTGAGTGTGTGTGGGCAGCACACAGTTAACTTCTCCCACCTGGCTGGGGTTCCAGTAGCTGTAAAACGCCTTCCCCTTGAGAAGGAAATAGGACCTGACCCAAGGCTGCATATTGTTCCTTGACTTCTCCTTCCTCCTCTCTGCATCTCTTCCCTTTTCTATTAGCAACTGTTTGAACCTGCCCACTAGAAATGAGGGAAGCTTCCTGGAAGCTGATTGAAGCTATTTTCTGCAAACAAGAGAATGGAGGACACAGAAAGGCCTTTGTGCCCCAGAGCCCCACAGTGTCCAGCTCAGGACCAGTGTGACTGAATTCTGAAAAAGTAACAGTAACTGGCTCCAGGTCCCCTTGCTTCAAGCCCTGATGCTGCTGCTAAGTCACCTCAGTTGTGTCCGACTCTCTGCGACCCCACAGACGGAAGCCCACCAGGCTCCCCCATCCCTGAGATTCTGTAGGCAAGAGCACTGGAGTGGGTTGCCATTTCCTTCAAGCCCTACCCTCTTGCAATATTTCCAACTCTGTTTTCTTACATTTTATCTTAATTATCATCTCCTTCTCTTCAATGTCTTTCCTTAGTTTTATTTGAGTAGAAGGACACCTCCTCATAATCTCAGGAAACAGTATGTAGACTGGGAAAAAAAAAAAAAGCATACAACCTAAAAGTTGCAAATTGTGGTGGTGTTTTTTTTTTTTTTTTTTTCCAGGAGGGTGGGATTTACTGAGGATACAACCAGGGAAACAGCCTCTCATAGTCTGAGGGACTGCTTCAGAGAGCTAAGGGGAGTCAGGATGTATAGAAGTTTTTACTGAAAAAAATCACATGTAATCAAATGTTAAAGAGATGAGTGCTAATCTCACACATACAGATATACACATACAAACCGGACATCTCAAATTAATGACTTTGTTGCTTTTCTATTTGTGGGATGATGCAAGAGTCTGGGCTCACTGAAATCATTCCTTTGATAGGCATCTTAATAACGAGGGCCTGAGAACTGTTTTCCTCTCTCCTCTCAGGGCTCACTGCCGGTGGGCTGCACTGGCTGATGGCTTGCTGGTAGGCAACATTCTCTGTTTTTTGAAATGACAGGCAACATTTTTTTTTGTCAGCAAGTAGCAGACATTTCCTCTAACAACGTAAGCAGATAGGGTAGGTGGTCCCTGGAGAAAGAAATCCAGGCATTGTTGTTGTTATTGTTCAGTTACTGTCGTGTCCAACTCTGCAAGTCCATGAATGGCAGCACGCCTGGCTCCCCCGTCCTTCACTATCTTCCAGAGTTTGCTCAAACTCATGTTCATTGAGATGGTGATGCCATCCGGCCATCTGATCCGCTGTCGCCCCCTTCTCCTCTAGACATAAAAGAAGCCATGTTTGGCTTGAGCCTTTCTGTGATCTAATCTTGGCCACAGTGCCTGCCCTTGAACAGGTCTCAGTAATCAGTGCTCTTAAGGAAAGAGACAGAATGCAGAAACAAAGGAAAAGGGGACTTTCCCAGTGGTCCAGTGGCTAAAACTTCACCCTCCAATACACGAGGAATGGGTTGGATCCCTGGTCAGAGAACTAGGTCCCACATGCCTCGCAACCAAACACCAAAACTTAAAACACAAACAATATTGTAACAAATTCAAGAAAAACTTAAAAAATGGTCCACATTAAAAAAAATCTTTAAAAAAACATTCTACAAAAAGCAAAACAAACAAAAACTCAGCAGTTTAGCGACGAAAGAGAGTCCTAGTCCCTCTTCAAGGGAAATACGCAACCATCTCACACAGCCTCCCAGTTCTATAGGAACTCAGGTGGCCACCAAGGAGAAGGACAGAGTGATGATGCGGACTCTCATGGCTGCCATCAACTCAAGCTTGGACTCTGCTGACTTTTGCCCCAATTCTATGCTGAGTTCACCTCTGCTCAAGCCCCTTTATGAAGATGCATGTAACCTTCAGTACAAAACTTCTCCAAGTTTGCTCTTTGGGGAGGAGCTGCTTGATGAAAGATCCTTCATGTGTTCTCCTTACTTCCTGAAAGTAATACATTCCTCCTCCTTCCACTCTCCGGCTTGACTGTATCTTTTGGTTCCACACCCACCTAGAGGCAAACACAGTTTTGGGGGCTAACAATCAAACATGATGCTTGTGTTGGATTAGGAAGCAAAGTTGTACACCTTGATTTATTTGCACATTCCTCTCCATTGCAATGGTTCACTTGAAAAAGGTCATAGGAATATTCAAGTTTGGGCTTAAAGGGGCTTCCTAGAGAAAAACTTTGTAACAAGCTATTTAGCAGGTCTTTCACATTTCTCCCAAAGGAGGCTGAGTGTCAGAAGCCAGAGTGTGTCAGCGTGGGGTGTGTGTTTAAGCAAAGGAATCACATGTGCCGTGGGTGAGAGAGGAAGCCTCTCCCCTCTGCCTGGGGTCAGCATCACCCAGGGCCTTTGTTCACTGGCGCACAGGGAGCCATGACACCACCACCAAGGACAAACTGTGACACGCCCACGTGAAACCTGACATGGGATTGGCTTCTCCCAGGATGAGGGCCTTAAGGATGATAGATGCCAGCTCCCGGTCAGGGCTCAGGGTGTCAGCCACAGCGCCTTCTCTGAGTGAGTGGAGAAGCAGGGCTTGGACGAGAAGAGGGATAGGGGGGTGGGGGGCTGATAAACAACACTCCTCATCACCTCCCAGAAGGACACCTGCCAAGAAATAAAACAGATCAGCTCTCTTTCTCTCCCCTTGGCCTCAAGAATATTTCCACACTCCTGGGGAAAGCAAGTAGCTTTTCCCAATCTATGTTTCGAGACTGGAGACCTGTGTGATCTGTGTTAGGGCCATGCCAGAGCGAGAAGACCAGGGCAGATGGGACCTGTTGCCTGGATGCTCCCTCCCAGACACCTGTCCTCCTACTGTGTTTACAGACTGGAGGCATTTTTATCCCAACCCTCCCAATGAGAGCTAGTTTTCTCTTCACTCGAGTTGTATTCCCAGTGTTCACTTCCTGGAGGCACTGGAGAGAGACCAGGGCCTCACCATTGCTGCCGGGCACCTGGTGCCTCTCCCTCCCTCCCGGGCACACCCCTACCTACTTAGGGGTTTGGGAAAGGGGACTCAGCTCCCCCTGCCCTGTCATCCTCTTTATCTTGGAGTCTTTGTCCACAGGTGGGAGAAGGAAATGGCAACCCACTCCAGTATTCTTGCCTAGAGAACCCTATGGACAGAACAGCCTGGTGGGCTGCTGTCCGTAGGATCGCACAGAGTTGGACATGACTGAAGCGACTTAGCAGCAGCAGCAGCTGTCCACAGGTGACAAATTCCAGGGGTCCATCTGTCTCCTGCCTCAGTTAGGTGCAAGGTTGTGGACTGTGGTTGTTGTTTAGTTCCTATGTGGTGTTTGACTCTTTGTGGCCCCATGGACTGCAGCCCACCATGCTCCTCTGTCCATGGGATTCTCCAGGCAAGAATACTGGAGTGAGTTGCTATTTCTTCCTCCAGGGGATCTTCCAAGCCCAGGGATCAAACCCGTGTCTCCTGCACTGCAGGTGGGTTCTTGACCACTAAGCCACCTAGGAATCCCTTTTAAGGTTTTGAATATTCACACAATTAAATTTATTTATTGTGCCACTTATAACATCAATATCTTTTTAAAAATTTAGCTATTAATATCTGAGAAAGTTTCATTAAATATCACACCGTGATTATGGATTTCTCATCATTTTGTTTCTGTGTCTGTGTTTCTGTCTCCTGCCTCGGCTGCCTTAGCAGCCTCTTCCCCTCAAGTCCCTATAGCCTGAGCTGCTCTCCCAGGTAGGCCTGCTGAACGTTCTCCACCAAACACACATAGTGCTCTCTGTGAGTGAAATCACGGCAAACCACCTCCACGCCACGGCCTCCAGCTGGAAGGCCAGGGGTCAGTGCTGGCCTTGTGTTGCATCTTCTGAGGGCCTGCGACATGCTGCTTGCTGGATGACCATGTTAAGTGTGTTGAGGCACATTGACGTCACAGTCATAACACATGCTACAGAATCACCTGTAAAGATTTTTCAGAATAAAATAATACCTGTGTGTTTGGAATGATGGAGGAACTCTTCCTGGAGATGTGAAAAGACCTGCATAACCTTTGATGATCACCTTCCATCATTTAACTATCCGTCCAGTCCAGCAAACATAAATGTTATACTGTATTTGTCCCCAGAACTGAGCGAAGAACCGGAGATAATTCAGGCACAGTTTCCTTCTTCCAGGAGTCTGTAGTCCCGTAGGAGAGATAGAAGGAAAAATAATTGTGCCTGAGGCATCTAGCAACGCACAGAATGAGCCAATGTGGATCTCCACTGCTCCGCTGCATCACACAGGAAGATTCTGAATAAAATATAACATGAAAATTAACATGTACATTGAGTTTGAAATAAAGAAATCCTCAAGTGACAGAAAAAGAAGGAATTTAAAGCCAAAATAGGAAGTCTGCAAACTGGAGCCAATGCATAGCAAACAGGAGGAAGGTCTGCAAAGCCAGGGGAGTCGCTCATGACCCACGAGGACAGGGCCAGGCCTAGGACCTGGCTGAAGCAGGACTCTGGACCTGAAATTCTGGCTCTGATGGGGAGGATGGCTGGAAAAATCTCCATCCATCATTTTCTTCTGTAGGCTTTGGAAAAGGAAAAAAAAAATGTTTCCTGTGAAAAACTCAAATTTCCAGGTGTGGGGTGTGAACTTTCGCTCTCTCTCAGGGTGTGGGAATCCCCAAGCCCCCAAATTAGTGTAAAAATTGTTCTCACACTGGGGAAACCTGTGGGCAATCAGTTGAAGCAAACCCACAACTGTTCCTGGTGTGTCCTGAGAGCACAAAGGCCCTCACAAAGATGCAAACCATAATCTACAAGTCCTGGGAGGAGATGGCCCACCTCACACAGAAGCAGCATGTGGCCAGCAGAGGCATCAGCCTTGAACCCTGAGATAATGAAATAATCCAAAAGGGACAATAAAATAAGTTGCCTTACAAAGTGCACAGAGATAAGAGGGCTAGAAAACACAGAGAAACACAAGGGCACTGGAAAGATGAGGGAGACAAGAAAGAGCTACATAGGGAGTTAGTAGGGGCTTCCGAGGTGGCTCAGTGTAAAGACTCCACCTGCAGTGCAGGAGAACTAAGAAACCTGGGTTCGATCCCTGGGTTGGGAAGATCTCCTGAAGGAGGGAATGGCTACCCACTCCAGTAGTCTTGCCTGGACAGAGGAGCCTGGGGCTACTGTCCATGGGGTTGCAAAGAGTAAGACACGACTGAAGCGACTTAGCACGAAAGCACTTGCAGAATTAGTAGGAATGAAACCTTTAGGAGAAAAAAAAAAAAAAAGAACTCCATGGAATTGACTGGGACTTCCCTGGTGGTCCATGGCTAAGACTCTGCACTCTCAGTGCAAGAGGCCTGTGTTCCATCCTTGATCTGGGAACTAGGTCCCACTTGCCACAGCTGAGTCCACACGCCATAGCTAAATATCCCACACACTGAACCAAAGACCCAGGGCAGCAAAAAAAAAAAAAAAAGAACTCCATGGAATTGACTGGGACTTCCCTGGTGGTCCATGGCTAAGACTCTGCACTCTCAATGCAAGAGGCCTGTGTTCCATCCTTGATCTGGGAACTAGGTCCCACTTGCCACAGCTGAGTCCACACGCCATAGCTAAATATCCCACACACTGAACCAAAGACCCAGGGCAGCCAAATAAATAAAATATAATTTTAAAAAATTGTCTGAAAGAAAATGAATGAAGTGACAAATCTTAGGAGATTATGCAGGATCAGACACAGAGAGGTAAAAACATGAAAATTTGAAAAAGATATTAAGACTTGTAACTGTAGAGGAATAAAATAAGAACAAGGAAAAGGCAGTAAGTGAGGAGACAATGACTCAGAAAGGCCCAGAATGGATGAAAGGCACATATCCTTAGTCTGAGGAGGCATCCTGCGTGAGTGCCCAGGAGAGAGAAATGTCTCCTTTCGTTTGGTCGCCCAGCCTGACAGGCCATCTCTAGACATAACATGGTGAAGTATCAGAACCCAAAACCAGAAGAAACATCCCACAGTTAGTTACACTAAAAAGACAGGACATCTACAAGGAAACAACAGCAGTAAAAGAGGCTGGAACAAAAGAAAATAACTGCTCCGAAGAGCTGAGGAAATGAGAGAACAATCCAGGACTCCATCGCCCACTAAGTGAGGGCTCAGGAGTAAGGGTAAAAACAGGTGACAGCTGATCAGCTGTTTCTGTGTCGAAAGAAATACTCGAGCATGACCTAAAATAAAAGGAGAAAATGATCCAGAAGGAAGCCATGGGGTGAAATAAGCAAAGAGGAGCAAAAACCTTGGTGAGCAGGTGGGCAATCTGCAGGTAAGCACTGACTCTAAAAACAGATGATAATAATAATAACCTAGCGCATGAGTTTTTAAAAATAAACCTAAAATACTAGGTACTAGTAACATTAAAACCTATGAAGAGGTTTCTAAAACCTTAGAAGAAACTTAGAGCCTGGGGAGGAGAGCAAATGTTTAAATTCAGACTTTTGGAATTAGGAGCGTGGAGTTGGAACATTCAAGGTGCTTCTTAAAAGAAAAGAAGTGCATGGCTTCCAGATCAGTTGAGCAGGTGAAGGAGTCCCTGCAAAGAACTTTGGGTGCCAGGCAGAGAGCTTCCTAATGCATCTGGAAGGAGATGAGGTTAGGAAGGCTTTCTAACAGGGGAGCGAGTCCTACCTTTACCCTCCCCACCACCCTGGGCACAATTAACCACTTACTCCCGTGTTCCAAAGCATGTATCTCTGGGCAGGGGATTCTCTAGGCAAGAATACTGGAATGAGTTGCCATTTCCTTTTCTAGGAATCTCTCTAGCCCAGCGATCGAAACTGAGTCTCCTGTGTCTCTTGCATTGCAGGCAGATTCTTTACCCACTGAGCCATCAGGAAGCTCTAAATAGTGTCTATCATAGCTTATCATTATTTACATAGGTGTGAATAGTATGCAATTGTCTTTCTTCTGGACTGTGAACACCTAAGGGGAAGAAACATTTC
The DNA here is from genome assembly GCA_006408675.1 of Madoqua kirkii. Lineage (NCBI taxonomy): Eukaryota > Metazoa > Chordata > Mammalia > Artiodactyla > Bovidae > Madoqua > Madoqua kirkii. Next base: position 26,650 of record SJYC01104444.1, read on the forward strand.
AGTCTGACGCCAGGCGCTTTCTGTGAGTAGAAGGGGGTGCCGGCTCTGTCCTCCTCCTTTTCGGTTCCTCCCTCCAGCGGTGGCTGTCTGGAGCTCCCAGGCCACTCTCCACCTGCTCAGGGAACCCAGTGCCTGGGAGTCAGCCCGGCCAGGTGAGGAGGGGCTTCTGTTGCAGGAGGATGAAGCCTGCCCCTTTCTGGCTTCCTGGCTTTTGCTCCAGGGTCCGCCAAGGCTAGGGGTGGGGCTTTGCCTGAAAGGCACACTTTCCCTCCCTTCTCTGACTGCTCACCCTCTGACTATCCCAGGGAGCACACTCCTCCACACAAATTTTCATCACCCCAGGGTCTGATTCCTACTCACCTGGGATGAGGCTGGGGTCCTCAGTTATCCTGGCTCTGCCCCAGCCAAGGTCAGAAGTTCAAATCTTTCCAGCTGTTTTCTTTTGTCCCCTCCCCACCTTCCTCTTCCCTTCCCCCTCCTCTTTCCCTTCCTCTAGGAGCAGATGAGCCATCATCTTCCAGGGCTGGGCTGGGCTGGACTGGGCTGGACGCAAGGACCCCAGAGCCATCCACCAAGTCATCAATCCTGGGTTAAATCCTCTCAGTTCCCTGGGTTTGTTTTCCTAGTTCTTTCATGAGAATAACTTGGGTCTTCGGTCTCTCAGAGGTGTTCTGTGATGATCTATATAAAACAACAGACAGGAATGAATTTTGGAAGAAGGAAAGGCAAAGGGCACATGTACAGAGAATGGGTATTCTGTGCAGGGAGGTAGAGGAAGTTTCCAGCCTCCTCCTCCTCCCCTTGGCTGGAAGCCCTGGTGTGTGAATGCCGGCCTGAGTCGCCCAGCCTGACAGGCCATCTCTAGACATAACATGGTGAAGTATCAGAACCCAAAACCAGAAGAAACATCCCACAGTTAGTTACACTAAAAAGACAGGACATCTACAAGGAAACAACAGCAGTAAAAGAGGCTGGAACAAAAGAAAATAACTGCTCCGAAGAGCTGAGGAAATGAGAGAACAATCCAGGACTCCATCGCCCACTAAGTGAGGGCTCAGGAGTAAGGGTAAAAACAGGTGACAGCTGATCAGCTGTTTCTGTGTCGAAAGAAATACTCGAGCATGACCTAAAATAAAAGGAGAAAATGATCCAGAAGGAAGCCATGGGGTGAAATAAGCAAAGAGGAGCAAAAACCTTGGTGAGCAGGTGGGCAATCTGCAGGTAAGCACTGACTCTAAAAACAGATGATAATAATAATAACCTAGCGCATGAGTTTTTAAAAATAAACCTAAAATACTAGGTACTAGTAACATTAAAACCTATGAAGAGGTTTCTAAAACCTTAGAAGAAACTTAGAGCCTGGGGAGGAGAGCAAATGTTTAAATTCAGACTTTTGGAATTAGGAGCGTGGAGTTGGAACATTCAAGGTGCTTCTTAAAAGAAAAGAAGTGCATGGCTTCCAGATCAGTTGAGCAGGTGAAGGAGTCCCTGCAAAGAACTTTGGGTGCCAGGCAGAGAGCTTCCTAATGCATCTGGAAGGAGATGAGGTTAGGAAGGCTTTCTAACAGGGGAGCGAGTCCTACCTTTACCCTCCCCACCACCCTGGGCACAATTAACCACTTACTCCCGTGTTCCAAAGCATGTATCTCTGGGCAGGGGATTCTCTAGGCAAGAATACTGGAATGAGTTGCCATTTCCTTTTCTAGAGAATCTCTCTAGCCCAGCGATCGAAACTGAGTCTCCTGTGTCTCTTGCATTGCAGGCAGATTCTTTACCCACTGAGCCATCAGGAAGCTCTAAATAGTGTCTATCATAGCTTATCATTATTTACATAGGTGTGAATAGTATGCAATTGTCTTTCTTCTGGACTGTGAACACCTAAGGGGAAGAAACATTTCAGTCTGACGCCAGGCGCTTTCTGTGAGTAGAAGGGGGTGCCGGCTCTGTCCTCCTCCTTTTCGGTTCCTCCCTCCAGCGGTGGCTGTCTGGAGCTCCCAGGCCACTCTCCACCTGCTCAGGGAACCCAGTGCCTGGGAGTCAGCCCGGCCAGGTGAGGAGGGGCTTCTGTTGCAGGAGGATGAAGCCTGCCCCTTTCTGGCTTCCTGGCTTTTGCTCCAGGGTCCGCCAAGGCTAGGGGTGGGGCTTTGCCTGAAAGGCACACTTTCCCTCCCTTCTCTGACTGCTCACCCTCTGACTATCCCAGGGAGCACACTCCTCCACACAAATTTTCATCACCCCAGGGTCTGATTCCTACTCACCTGGGATGAGGCTGGGGTCCTCAGTTATCCTGGCTCTGCCCCAGCCAAGGTCAGAAGTTCAAATCTTTCCAGCTGTTTTCTTTTGTCCCCTCCCCACCTTCCTCTTCCCTTCCCCCTCCTCTTTCCCTTCCTCTAGGAGCAGATGAGCCATCATCTTCCAGGGCTGGGCTGGGCTGGACTGGGCTGGACGCAAGGACCCCAGAGCCATCCACCAAGTCATCAATCCTGGGTTAAATCCTCTCAGTTCCCTGGGTTTGTTTTCCTAGTTCTTTCATGAGAATAACTTGGGTCTTCGGTCTCTCAGAGGTGTTCTGTGATGATCTATATAAAACAACAGACAGGAATGAATTTTGGAAGAAGGAAAGGCAAAGGGCACATGTACAGAGAATGGGTATTCTGTGCAGGGAGGTAGAGGAAGTTTCCAGCCTCCTCCTCCTCCCCTTGGCTGGAAGCCCTGGTGTGTGAATGCCGGGCCTGGCTGAGGAGGGCCGCCGGTCCTTCTGTAGGGCTGGAAGCACTAATAGCAAGCAGGAGGATTAGCCATATGCCACTTAATTCCTGTTAATCAGGATTGAGAAGAGCTTGTGCTTGTAAGTAACAGCTGAGCCGCCATAGTCGAGCTCAGGCTCCCCGCCCCCACATTCTCAAAACCCTCCTCCTCCTCCCCCACCCCCGCCCCGCCCTGGATTGGTCCTCCTCTGGCCCCTCTCAGCTTCCATCCCCTCACTCCTCATCTGAGATTTCTACACGGTCTTTGTTCCCAAGTTCTCCGAAGGGCTTCTTGTCCCCAGCTGCTGCTCCCACCTCTGTGGTTTGGTGCTTCCCTCCTTTCACGGGTCCTTCCCTTTTTTGAACACCCACAGCTTCAGCTCCACGTTAGTGTAACTTTTGTTCTTGCATCAACAAACTCCTTGACCATTGGCTGACCTGGGAAGGCAAAGTTCAAAGGCAACGGTTCCTGGCTCCTGTTGGCACAGACGCGTCTCCCTCATCCCTGACCTCACAGAAGATTCCAAACTCTGACTCCCTCTCCTTAGGGCTGTGGACAGACCGTCCTGTTTCTGCTCCACGTCCAGGTCCAGCTCCCTGTGCTGAGCTCTGAGCCAGCCTGTGTGCGATGGAAACAAATCTCCCACCCAAGGTCAAAGGGTGTGCAGCTCACCTTGGGCGGGGTTCAGCATGACCCTGTGTCTGCTGTCTCAGGGTGTGTGCATGTGTGAGCGCGTGTGTCCACGTGCGCACACTCTGGCATGCATCTGCCGTCCCACAAAGAGCGATGCCTGTAAGAAAATGTGCACGAACTGTGTGTGAGAAGCGTGGGGCGGTGATGTGTGTGGGGGGGGGGACTCAGAGCTGGCAGGAGGACGGACCTGTGTGCACAGATGTGTGTCTGAGCTGTGTTTTGCAGAAGGCTGTTGAGAGGGGGTCTGGAAAATGACATTTATATTTAACCACAGAAACAAACTGAGGTGGGTGAAGCGTGGACTTTGGGAAGGCTGGGTTCTAGATGAAAAAACAAGAGAGGAAGCTTATTAGATGCATCCAAACCCTCACAGGATAGCCCCTTCAAATGTCCGATTCTGGGGCAGCAGCAGATATCCAGGGTTTGGCGTTTGTTTCCAAGAAGCTTATCAGGCTAAGAAGAAAGGCATCTTTGACCTTGCCCCCCCACACCACTCTCAGACTTCAAGGACACACACATATCCCTCCCCAGCACACCGCACCACCCCACACACTGTTCTCCCACTGAGCAAGATCCAGTCGCGTGGTCCTAGATGGCTGACAAAGGAGAGGAGGGGTCTGAGAGCAGCCCTGGTCTGGTTCTCCCCGCCAAACCGCCGTGGCGGCCTCGGGACAGCAGGTGTCGGCCGCTAGCGGGCCAGCCGGACGCCAGGCTCATGGCGCCACCTCGTGGCCGCTCTCACCATCACAGCCCTAACGCCGGAGTGGGGGCTTCCAACCCAGGCGTTTATTCTGGCCCCACTGTTCAGAGGGTGTTCTGGGGACCCACGTGCACGCGACACAGAACCAGACAGGGTTAACCCTGAAACCCACGGGTCCGCAATCTGGATGGGGTGAGGAAGAGGCTCTGGGCCAGCTGGGAGAATTCCAGGTATTTCAGGCTGGACTGCGCTGGGCTGGTCCTTCACCCAGGGCTCGAGATGACTTTTCCCCTTCTTTAAGAGCATTTCCATACCCACCTAAAAATGCAGGACTAAGAGCAGGGCAGCTTGCATTGACAGCCTGGGGTCTACCGGCCAGGAGCGGGGAGCTCCCCTCTGGCAGGGGAGAAGGGAGTGGGCCATGGGGAGGGCCCCAAAGCCTGGGAGGGGGCACCTCCCAGCCTAGGGCCTGCAGAAGGAGTGCTGAAGCTGAGCTCAGATTGCTTCTCTACTAATTCAGTGACACCGAAAGAATTCCTTAGCCCCTCTGGGGCCTCCCTCGCCTTAAATTTCTGAACCACCTGTTACAAGGCTCCCCTCGATTTGTGTTCAAGCCACACCCACCATCATCGGGTTGTCTTGCGTACTGCCAGTCACACAGGTCTATTCTTGTCCCCCAGACATCACTGGCTCTTAAACGTTGCTGGTGTCATTAGGTTGGCCTGCAATGTGCCCCGCCTCGTCTGTACCTCTAAATTCCATCCACCCCCACCATGTACCCAAATTCCACTCCTTCCCTGGAGCGTTTCCTGGTCTTCCCACCTGTACATCCCCCTTTCGTCCTCTCCTGGACCCGCCTCACTGACTTTTCCCTTGGGTAATGCTTCACACATGCCTCCTTTCATCTTATGTCCCCCGCCAGGTGACCAGCTCCAGCGGTGGACATGATCCTGACTTGTCTTCGTGCTGAACAGACGCTTAGTGAATGAAACAGGATGTCCCTCTTTTGTCTAGGTCAGCTTAGATGTCATTTTTCCCAGTAAGTTTCCATGAACCCACCCTCACTCCTGTCCCACCCCATGTCTGCTGCTTCTAGAACCTGTCTTCCACCCCCACCTCCCTACTTAGTGTTTGCCCACAGCTGCCTCCTGGCCTGTCTCACCAATATGGTGATGAGCTCCTTGAGCACAGGCTGGTCTTCAAGTCACCGTTGCCTGGACTGTTCATGGCACATGGCAGGAGCCTGGTAATGACTGGCGATGGAACAGATGGATCCAGCTGGGGATGGGTGGTGGTTGTTGCTTAGTCGCTAAGTCATGTCCGGCTCTTCTGTGGCCCCATGGGCTGCAGCATGGAGGGGTGACTCTCTGTAAACAAGGAGGGTGGAGAAGGGTGGTCTTGAAGACCCCTTTACAAGCTAATATGAACTTCTTGGAAAGAGAGTTGCCCTGGCTACTTGAGAAACCACACAGCCAACTTGGTGGGGTTCGGAGGTGGCCATCCCTTGAATGGACGTTGCTGGCTCCCGTGGGCATTTGGCCTCCTACTCCACGGGGAATTTCGTGTTCCCTGGGCTCAGCCTGGCCCAGAACTTGGCAAGATCTCTGGGGCGTTCGTTTTGTCACCAGCCCCGGTGGGAGGGTGGACGGGTGGGTGGGAACCGTTTTGGGAAAGAGTGTTGGGGAGTGTTTGTGTGTGTGATGAGTCAGGGCCAGGGAGCTAGTGAGGAGCCCTAATCTCTGCCCCCTCTCTGTGGGGGGAGTTCTCACCCCTTGGAGGGGGTGGAGGGCCACCAACTGTCTTTGGAAAGTTTTCTTAGTCACAGCTTCTACCAAGTCATCTGGCGCTTATGTAATGGGGCCTCTGTTCTACAGACAACGGGGTCCAATGGGCCGGAATGGATGCTGCCCACCTTTCCCCAAGTGGCTCCAGTCCTTCCTACCTGCCGGCCAGGCAGCGGCGCCCTGAGGAAATAGCACCGGCACATCTGTTCCCACTGGAAAGGGCTCTAGGTCTCTTCACAGGCCCCATGGGAAGGCCTTCCTTTCCTTCCTATTAGCCCAGCACCAGGCGGGGCTGGGGGAGGAAGGGCTTCCCGCCCGTGGCCTCTGACCCTGTGTCTGCCCAGGCCCCAGGTGAGGTCACAGCTGGCTCCCAGGTCCCTGGCTGTTGTCTTATCACCTCAGTCTCCAGGTTGAGGGATACAGATTTGAATTTCCTATCTCTGACACCAGAGCCCATTTGCTTATCACAACACAGTGATAAGGGACCCAGATAAGGCCTGAAGTGATTGTGTAAACAGAGTGGGGAGGGTTGGGTGCTGGTGGCTTGGCCTGGGGAGGGACACCGGCCCTGGGCCCTGGGAGATAGCAGTGCTCAGGGACCCCGGGGGTGCTGGGGGAGTCAAGGGCCTTGCACTGGCTTCTGTGGGGGCAGCTGGGGGCCCCAGGAGGGCCCAGGGTTGCTGTCCTTTGCTCCTTACTTGAGGAAAGTGGTCTTTCTTGTGACTCAGGTGCGGGGGTTGGACGCTCTAGAAAAGGTGGGCAAGTGAGGAGGGATGTTTTTTGGAGGCGACGCCCCAGGAGAGGAAGGGACAGGGATGGGGAGCTGAGGATGACTGTTCCAACTGTGAGAGTGGCCACTCTTGCCCTGTGGCCTATGCGGGGGCCGGATTTGCTGTGGGCAAGAGACTTGGGGGTAGGGAGATCTGGGAAGGAAAGCTGGGGGTGGCAGGGAGCATGATGGGGGAGAGCTGGTTGGGGGTTTGCAGGAGCCTCCTTGCTACCTTCGGCCCCTTCCTACATGCAAGGAGATTTCATGGCGGCCAGAGCCCACTTTAAGCCCAGGCGGCAGAGCCAGAAGGAAAGACCTCGAGGGGCCCTGAGATGAGCGGGACCTGCTGAGAAAGAGCCAGGTGGGGATCAGAGAGGGAGGCTGTGAGAAGGACGGGGGTTCCCACGCTGCTCTGAGCCAGGCCGGCAGACCCTCTGCTTGGGTGCCTAGTGGTGAGAGACACACAACAGAACTTTCTGGGTCCTGTTGAACAAAAGCTGGGGAGACCCGGGAGGGGAGGCAGGGATAGGAGAGGTGGAGAAGGAGGAGAAAGGACAGAAGTGCCCACCAAGTGGTAGGGCCAGGGTCTGTTCCACCATTGCACAGAGTCCCCAGGCCCTCCTGCCTTCTCTGCAGCTCAGAGACATAATCCAACAGGCTAGATAGGGTTTGGGGGAAGCAGGCAGGAGCTGGGACCCTGGCCCTCAGCACTCATGCGGGCGTCCCTGGCTGAAAGCCGTTGTGCGGTCCACCTCCTCCAGCAAGTCTTCCTTCCTGGGATGCAGCTGTCCATACCCTCCTTCTGGACCTCAGAGAATCTCCACTGCCCTGCAAAGGGTGGGGGGCAGGGTGTGTGTGAGAGGGGCAGGGTGCACAGAGCAGAGGTCCCGTCTGCACGTTAGAAGCTGAGCCTGGCTCTCCCTATCACCCGGGCCCTGATGTGAGTCCCCTTCTTCAGAGACGGGGCTCACCTGGGGGTGTGGGCGAGGCCCCTGGGATAACGGTGCTAGAACATCTGGTTCTGAGGCTTCCCACGGAGTCATTTCTGGTTTTCAGGCACCACCACAACCTCACACGTCTGATCCCGTTTGTCCAAGACAGAGACAGCGTGTTCCAGCGACGCTGGCCTCCTCCTCCCTGTACTGTGAACAGCCTCTGCTCAGCCCCATTTTCTTGCCCATAAATGTCCTCCCACCTCCTGCACAACAAGCACGCGGCACCCGCACGGCCTCGTGGAATGCCGCCTCCTCCCCAAAGCCTTCCCTGAGGTTCTAACCCACTCACATCTCTTCCTCCTCTGACTTCCGGTGCTTCCAGCCAGTGCCTGGAAATTTTAACTTCGAAATCATAGACTGGTAGGATTTGTGAGCTGGAAGAACCCTGAGAAATGACCCCTGTCTGTTGTTCTTCATCAGAATGGTAGAGAAGTAACAAGACATTGACAAGCAAACTCTGGCTCTCCCCACGGGCACCACGAATTAACCACAGCCTCAGAATCCTTCTCAACACAGTGTTCCAGGCTACCACCGTCCTTAACCCGGACAGTAAGGGGTCATTTCATCTGCAGCGCGGATGAGGAAACTGCTTCAGGCCCCAGGTGCATGGGCTGGAGCTCTGGTCTGGTCCTTACCCAGTGTTCCTTGGACCACCTGGGCCTCTGTTGGTCTCCTGCTTGTCCTCTGCCCTCCAGATGAAGTGACATCTTAAACTGCTCTGGCATCTGGTCAGGACTCCACCCGCTCGCCTGCTGATGGGGAGGCCACCTGGGGTTTCTTCTCATGTCCTGTAACTTGTCTTCAGAGCCTGTGCAAAGGGTCAGGGAAACGGGCTAAAGGAGGCTCAGTCTGCGTGCTGATCAAGCCCACCCAGGCTCCGTGTCCACCCTCTGTCTCTAGCAGGCATGGGCTCCGGTCCCTGAGAAACTGCAGAGGGCACTGGCCCAGAGCTGTCCTGTCTGTGGAGGGGCTCTGTCTCCATCCATTCAAGAGGCTGTAGGGAGAAGTGGAAGAAATCAGATGCCCACTTCTCGGGCCCCAGGGTGTCGAGGGGAAGGGGGTCTCTGTCCTGGGGGAGGAGTCAGGACACTGGTTGGAAGGGACACAGCTGACGTCCAGGTTGCTGGAGGGACTTCCGCCCCAACTAGGACTCCTGGAGGCTAAATAGTCTTTCCCCACCCAGTCCTACAAACTAGAAGCTTCAGCACCCCCTGACCCCACTGGGCCCTCCCTCCCAGCCCCGGCCAATTCTCTAGGTGGCCCCCTGGCCGCCCCACCACCCCAGGCTACCCTTACAGCACCTTGCTGATCCCCAGGCCCCTAACTGAGCTCTGTGATCATGATGCAACTTTCCTGGAATTTTCTCTCTAGAACTTAGATTTCCTTATGTCATCCTCTGCTTCAGCTCATTATCACCTCATTGTCTTCAAGAGGAAGGTGAGCTCCTGGCCTGGGATTCCCAGCCTCTGTAGATTTGCCTCTCAAATTGTATGCTCGCTGCACAAGGGCATCCTGTGCTCTGTACAGTGTTTGCAACATTCCTGTCTCAATCAGCTAGAGTCCAGTCTCCCCCTCCCCTGCAGGTTTCACCAACCAAAATGTGTCTGGACGTTGCAAGATGTCCCCTGGGGCACAATCTATTGAGACCCATCTTCACCGCCAGATCAGTCTGGTAATAATGACTAATAAGTTAGTGTGTGCTTCACCCTTCCCCAGAATTAATCTTCAGAATCTCCCTGTGGGGCGGCCCTATTAACATCCCCATTTTATAGATGCACAGAAGGCACCCGTTTGGAAGGGATTCAGATCTTTCAAGAAAGGTGAAGATTTTCCCTTCTGTGTGGGGTGAGAAGAGAGGGAGATAATCCAAAACATCTCCTCCTGGAGGCCAGGCTGCTGAGCCAGAATTAAGGCAGGATTTGAACCCAGGCCACCTGCTGGAAGGGCTTTACCAGAAGCAACTCTAGCCTCTGTGAAGGGTGGGGAGAGGGGTTTCTTGAGGCAGAGCAATCAGGAGCCCCCTACCTCTCCTCTCCCTCTCTTGGCCCACTCGGCCAGGCCCACAAAACTGGGCACAAGCTGACCCAGGACATCTGGACCACTGTTAGGCTGGGGATGGGGCTCTATGGTGGTGGGTGGGCTGGGCTGTGTGAGTCTCTGGAGAAGCCCAGCTTTTTCTCCCTATTGACAGGACAGAGGAAGGGCAAAGGAAGGCCTTCCTGAGAAGACATCAATGTTTGGGGTGAGGCTGTCTGGGCAGAGAAGAGAGAAGATGCGGGGACCAGGGCCACTCCCAAGACAGGGGCCCAGGACTGTGCCTGTGGCCACATATTCCTGTGAATGTGTCCAGTGGTGGGTGTGAGGGGCTGCGGCCTGGGAGGGGGCAGAGGTCAAGGTGAAAATGCAGTTACACGCCAACCCCATCAGACTTCTGCAGTGGAGCGGGAGAGGGTGGTGGTGCACGGGGGTGGAAGGTCAGGGACCTCTCAGGACTGCACACACTTGTTCTTATGCATGCACCAGAGCTGGGTGGCCGCTGTGCACCCACACACTCCCATGGCACTGTCTCTGTACCCCAGGGGTGCCCTCTTGGCCCAGTCTTCTCACACGAGCACACACAGCTTTCACTGCCCCCAAATTCCTCCACTTCTGAAAAAGACAGGGGAGAAAAGGGCCAGGATACAAGAAGAGATAAAAATAGCTGAAAATAAGCTCTTTGGATCAGAAAGCTCCCTTTTTCAGTGAGTCACCAGTTTTCCAGACTGAGCACACACACGCGCACACACATACACACACATTCCGCACAAAACACAAGCACGCAATCCCGCCTTTAAGTTGTGCAGGAATCCTCACACAGACCCTCGGCCTCATGCTCTGTCCTCAGAGGGAAAATCACTCCGGGGGGTTTGCTGTGGGCTTCGGGGAGCTTGGCAGGCAAAGCCCCACCCCGACCCCTGCCCCTTGTCCTGTGCACAGCTTCTTTTGACTCCCCTGCATTTGCTGGTCCTCCCTGCAATGAGGGGCCCTGAATGGGTGGTCAGGCAGGAGCCTCCGAAGCTGGAGCGGGCAGACAGCCCCCCACCCAGGTTCCCGGAACTGGCCAACCGGGCGGAGGAGCCGGCTGGGACCGGGCAGGGTCTGCGAGCGGCTCTGGTAACGGCATTAGTGGCTCTGCTGGGGGACCTCGGCATGGCCTCCACAAGACGAGGCAAGCCGACCTGGTGGACACAGGGCTGGGCGTGTGTGGCCTCCTCCTGCTGAGAGGTCTCCCCCTCGCAGCTGCCGTCGTCAGCTGGACAGGACAGCGCTCCTTCCTGGGTTCCCCCAGGCTCCTCGGGTGCAGACAGCGGCCCGGATGGACAGCAGGCCCATCTTCCAGACTCACTGCCTCTGTCACTGTTGCTCTCCCCCTGCCCACCCCCACCTGCCTTCCCTTCCCCTCTCTCTCTCCCCTGAAGTCCTTCCCTCCCGCTCTGTCCACTTTCTCTTGTGTGTGAAGCCCGAAGCAGCTTTGTTCCAGGCAGTGAAAGGAATCCGGTCCACGGGCATGACCCCTCCTCCCTCTGAGCTTCTGGGGTCCCAGCGCCCCAGGACTTGGCTGAGCATCATGACTCTGGACCTTTTCAGATGGTGGCCAGAGAGGATTTACCTGAAAATTCGGAGCAAATCTGAGGAAACAGCTCTGAGCCTCATGACGTGTGCTCTGTCCAGGATGAGCCCGTAGAGGTCAGGGCTGGGCCCCCAACGCTGGTCTCCTGGGGCCAGCTCTGGGATCCTGTGTCCTCCTCCCCAGACCTGGGTGCCCTACCTGGCTCGGACCTCGCTCTGCTTGGGTGGGATCTGCATTTGGGTTGCTGGCTCTGTGGGTTTGGTGAATTTCGTCTCCGGGCCTTTGTTTCTTCGACTGTCAAAGAAAATACCACCACCACCACCTGCATCATCAGGTCCTTTAATGTCTCTGGTGCTTCAAATAGTGAAGCAGGCACCTGGCAAGCATGTAAATGCCAGGTCAGCTGGCTGGGCCTTTCCATGCCTCCTTCCCCTCAGGAAGCATGGCCCAAGGAACCCAACCCTTCCCTTCAGGAGTTTCTGGGGCATCAGAGTCAAGATGCAGGACCTGAGTTTCCTGTCTCCCCTGACTCCCCCTGCCCACCCCCACCTGCCTTCCCTTCCCCTCTCTCTCTCCCCTGAAGTCCTTCCCTCCCGCTCTGTCCACTTTCTCCTGTGTGTGAAGCCCGAAGCAGCTTTGTTCCAGGCAGTGAAAGGAATCCGGTCCACGGGCATGACCCCTCCTCCCTCTGAGCTTCTGGGGTCCCAGCGCCCCAGGACTTGGCTGAGCATCATGACTCTGGACCTTTTCAGATGGTGGCCAGAGAGGATTTACCTGAAAATTCGGAGCAAATCTGAGGAAACAGCTCTGAGCCTCATGACGTGTGCTCTGTCCAGGATGAGCCCGTAGAGGTCAGGGCTGGGCCCCCAACGCTGGTCTCCTGGGGCCAGCTCTGGGATCCTGTGTCCTCCTCCCCAGACCTGGGTGCCCTACCTGGCTCGGACCTCGCTCTGCTTGGGTGGGATCTGCATTTGGGTTGCTGGCTCTGTGGGTTTGGTGAATTTCGTCTCCGGGCCTTTGTTTCTTCGACTGTCAAAGAAAATACCACCACCACCACCTGCATCATCAGGTCCTTTAATGTCTCTGGTGCTTCAAATAGTGAAGCAGGCACCTGGCAAGCATGTAAATGCCAGGTCAGCTGGCTGGGCCTTTCCATGCCTCCTTCCCCTCAGGAAGCATGGCCCAAGGAACCCAACCCTTCCCTTCAGGAGTTTCTGGGGCATCAGAGTCAAGATGCAGGACCTGAGTTTCCTGTCTCCCCTGAGGGGGTCTCCCATCTCTCCCTCAGGGGTCTCCTATCTCCCCTTATGGGGGGCTCCCATTCACCTTTGGGGGTCTCCTCCCCTTGAGGAGTCTCCCCTTGAGGGGAGTCTCCCATCCACTCTGGGGGTCTCCTGTCTGCCCCTGAGTGGTCTACCATCCCCACTTGGGGAGATCTCCTGTCTCCCCTTGGGGGTCTCTCCTGTCTCCCCTTGGGGAGCCTCCCCTTGGGTGGGTCTCCCATCTCCCCCTGGGGTGGTCTCCCATCTCTTCTTGGGGGGGATCTCCCATCTCCGCTGAAGGTCTCCTATCTGCCCTTGGGATGCCTCCCCTTGGGAGGGTCTCCCATCTTTTCCTGGGGGTCTCCCATCCACCCTTATGGGGGTCTCCCATCCCTCTTTGGGGGTCTCCTGTCTCCCCTTGAGACTACCCTTGGGGGACCTCCCATCTCCCTTGGGGGTCTCCTATCTGCCCTTGAGGAGCCTTCCCTGGGGAGGGTCTCCCATCTCTTCTTGAGGGGATCTCCCATTCACCCTTATGAGAGTCTCCCATCCCCCTTTGGGGGTCTCCTGTCTCCCCTTGAGTCTCCCCTGGGGGCCTCCCATCTCCCCTGGGGGTTTCTGGTCTCCCCTTGAGGGGGTCTACCACCCCCTTTGGGGAGGTCTCCTGTCTCGCCTTGGGAGTCTCCCCTGGGGTGTCCCCCATCTCTCCTGGGTTGTACCGCTTTGGGCAGCATGATTCTTGCCCACTTCTGTTCCCCTCCTGCCTGTACGTCCCCTTCACAGCTCTGGCCCAGCCTGAGCTGGACACAGCCGGACTGGAGGCTATTTTTAGCCCCAGACAGAAACAGCAGCTGTGCAGCCAGGGCGCAGAGCTTGGCTCTCCAATGGAGGGTTCAGATCCCAGGCAAGCCTGAGGAAGGTGGGTACAGGGGGCCTGGGACCCCAGCTCTGTCCTCCCTCCTTGGAACGCAGCTCACGCCTTACCACCCATCATGAGCTACTCTCTGGCCCCCTCCCCCAGTGTCTTAATCCCCAGGGGGCTTAGTGGCTGAGCTGCAGAGGCTGCAAAGTGGGACAGGGAAGGTAGAGAGGCTGGGGGCTGCAGCCAGTGTCCTGAGGCTGGGCAGGGCATGCTGGTCCTCGCACTCGGAAGTCTTCTCTCTACACCTGAGCACTAAGATGCCTGAGGTCTGGGCTCTGAGATGCTCTGGGAACAGCTGCCCTGCTGCAGGAAGCTCTCCCCTCCTGTCTGCAGGAGCAAGCCCCTCCCCACCCCCCGTCCCACCAAAGATCTTGGGCAGTAGAGGTATGCCTCACAAAATGTGTCAGGAGGTCTGCATTTGTCTTGATCTCCCCAAAGTGATTGGTACTTCACAGGAGACAAAAAGGGTCCTGAAAAATCAGCACTGAATCATAAAATAATTCTTGCAATTCCTGAGTCACAGCCTCCATGTGACTGTGATTCTTGTCATGGTTGCAGTTCAGTAGTGGTGGGCAGATCAAGACATTAATCACATTTCATCTACTCAGGCCCCCACCCAGGCTCTGAGGATCCCTTCCAGAGTGAACAAGAGGCCCAGAAACTTACCCTGGAGGAACTTAGATCCTGCAGCTTTGAAGTTCTTTCACATTGAAAAAGAAATACATGCATAAACCCAGGGAACAGGAGCCCAACCCCTCTCTGTCTGTAAATGCTGCAAAGACGCTTAGCAACTGATTGCGAAGATCTGATTTCTCTGGAGTCCGGATTCCTGATGCTTTTAGCCAACGACTCTCAACCTTTCACGTCCTGCAGCTCTTTGTAAATCGATTAAAGCTGTGAGCTTCTCTCCAGAAAATGTCCAGAGCACAGACACTCAGATGTCTGCCTACGATCTGAAGGGCTCACAAAGCCCAGGAAGCTGACGCAAGGACCTTGTGCTCACAGGGCCCCATTTGAAGAGCAGGAGGCAGCTGTGTGGCGGGCGCTGATGGCTCCACCGCAGCGTTTCCCAGCGAGAGGCATGCGGCTGAATTTTAATCACAGTGCAGATTAGGGCCCAGACTGTCTAGCCTTCAGAAACATTTCTAAGTTCTACCAACTTAGAAAACCCACCAGGGCTTTCTATAGTTAGTTAAGAATCTGCCTGCCATTGCAGAGGGCACAGGTTCAATTCTTGGTCTGGGAAGATCCCACATGCTGTGGGGCAACCAAGCCTGTGTGCCACAACTACTGAAGCCCGCACGCCCTAGAACCTGTCCATAGCAGAGAAGCCACCGCAGTGAGGAGCCCGTGCACTGCAGCTGGGGAGCTAGAGAAAGCCCACGAGCAGCCTCAGAGACCCAGCACAGCCAGAAATAAATAATGAAAAAGAAAGCCCATCTGTAAAAATTTCGAACACCTTATATATCTTGGTGGTGGCCTAATGAATTCTATGACCTTGGCCAAGCTCCACTTTCTTTGGGGTCTCAGGTTTCTCATTTGTGGAATGAGAGGGCTGGGCTCTGAAATGGAGCTGAGAGTCCTTCCAGCTTGGATATGTCTGGAATATCTGTTGTGGCCCCTACAGGTCCATCCTTCACAGAGGGGATGTGGAGGAAGGGCCCCCAGGTGGGGAGCTGGGACCTAGGCCAGAACCTAAGCCCTGGGGAGGAGACTTGGGCGGCTGGTGGGTGCTGTGCTCTCGGCCACCCCGACCCCCTCAGGCCCCTCAGCCCCCCCCCCACCCC
>SJYC01104445.1:0-45847 GCA_006408675.1 Madoqua kirkii
CACTCTTCTACCCCTGCCCTGCTGCTGGTGTGTCCCCTCTGCTCTGGGCCTGAGGCAGAGGCCACCTGTTCTGACAGTTCCCTGGGGCCGATCCCATGCATCCCCAACTGAAGGAGGGGGAGTGGTCTTCTCCGTGGTAATGGGGCAGCCTCCTGGGCAGCCAGCGCCCTGCAGGGAGGAGGTTCTAGCCTTCAACCTGGGGCACTTGCTGGGAAAGTCAGGAGGGCAGGACAGTCCAACTGCTCCAAGGCCCTGAGGGGTACAGCTCTGGGCTGCCCCAGGCACAGGCAGGTCCTGGCACCACCCTGACCTTTGAATTCCTGGCCCAGTGGGGCTCACAGGCTCTAGGTGCTATGTGACAAGATCTGCAAACTCCAGTCCCTCCTTCTGAATCCACGCCACCTTTTCCTTCCTCTTCCCTGGCCTCCTCAGCACTCCTGGCTGGAATTTAAATGTCATCAGCTCTGACCATCCCGGTCAGGTCCTCTGCTCAGGTCTTCTGCAGAGGTGGGGGATGAGTGAGGGTGCTGCTCAGGGCTCAGGTTCACTCACCTTTTCATCTTTTCATCCTGGGAGGAAGACCCCCTGAGGTCCCTGGGATCCAGAACAGAGGTGCCTGACTCAGCATCTTAGTGGCAGTGCCAGAAAGTGCCCTGGCCCAGCTGAGCTACATTCCTTTACACGCTCGCTCCCCGGCACTCACACACAGGTACATGTATGCACACCAATGCATAGGCGTTAATAGAGGACACTTACATGAACCATCTGCACAACTTCCTTCTCACCAAATACTGGCCCTGTTCACGTCATACAGGGAGAAGTCCCTCCCTCCTCGTGACGTGCATTTTCCAGACCCGAGTCTGCCGCAGGTAGAGGACGAGGTTCACGCTCGCTGCACAGTGACCTCCAGCTCTCATGCTCACCCTTCCCATCTCACCTGAAAACATGCCATGACATGTGTGCTCACACCATGCCCACCCCCAATCCCCTCTGTCCCAGGCTCCGGGCAGGGTAACAATCCACCCACTACCGCCCCATCTTTCCTCAAGCAGTATCCCTGGGTCACAGGTCTTCCCTAGCATCTTCCTGCTGAGTCTTTTCCCGTGGAGCTGAGGATGGGAAGCAGTGAATATAGGGAAGGAGGCTGGGAGCCTGGGCTCTGCTCAGCCCAGCTCATAATAAGTTCCATTGCTCATTTATCTCTGGGCAACCTCATGTGCTTTGTGAGGCCATCAATAAACAGACTCTTAAATCCAGCCTCACTTTCCTCATCCATAAAGTGGATTAAAACATCGCTTTATCTCCATCAATCATGGCAATGTTACGGGAACCAAATCTGATATGCGAGGAGCAGCCTGGCAAGTGTGACATGCGTGACCCGTGAGTGGTCCTACAAGTGAAGTCCAGTCTATGATTTGGCCAAAGCATTTTCCCAGCGTGAGTAGGTCCCAGAGCCGGTCTTGCCCAGGGCCCCTGGTCCAGGGCTCAGTGAACAAAGCAGAAATTTCCTTTCTAGTCATCTTTCCTTCCAGCTGGTTTCATTCTCATCTTCACTTTTGTCTGCCACAGACAGGTCCTGGCTATGGAGCCAAGGGCTTGGAAGGGCCAGGAGGGCCCGGCATGGGGCCCAGCATCTGTCCTGGCACGTGGGCTGCTGTGGTCCTGGCTCCCAGGCTCCTGAGAGCTTGTGCCTGGGAGAGCTCCTTTCAGCTCCTGGGCCCTGGGGCCGTGCCAAGCAGCTGAGTCCACAACAAGAGGCCCTGTGGCGTGAGGAGTCCTGCACACTCGGCTGGGCTGCTATTGCCTCTGTGCCACTCCAGCTCCGTGGCCCCAAGGCAGCCCCCGACAGCACCTTGACCTCTGAGCCTGGTGTGGGAAGGCCAGATTCTGCCCAGCCTGCCTCGGGGCCCTGAGCCACAGGCGGGGGGTAGTGAGAGGAGGTGGGCAGGGTGCTGGGGCTGATGTCAGCTTTGAGAGAAGCCCAGTAGCTGGCCTTGAGCAGGTTTTTGTCCCCAGGAGCACGTGAGTGCCGATGGGGCCACCCTGTGGGGCTGCTGTCTGGCCCTGGGGTACAGTCCCGGATTCAGCTGAGTATTTCTTTAGCTCGGCGCTGCAGTCCCAGGGTAGTGCCTGGCTTGCTGTTGGCCTCCCGCAGCACTATTTAGAGAAGAAATTCCACTGGGACACCTGGTACTTTGCAAAGCAGATGAACATTTCTGGACTTGCTGTGGGAAGAGGCAGGCTGAGGCTGGGGTGCCAGGAAACAGGCTCTCCTACGTGGATACAGATGTGATGGACAAGGGCCGCAGGTAAGCCTTCTGCTAGGGTGGGTAAGTGGGACCCTCCTGCCTGCCTTTTTCTGCAGGGAGGCGGCCTGGAGGCCTGGCTGGAGCTGGGCATACAGGGCCCAAAGCTGAGCTGATCTGGGGGTGGAGTCTGTCGAGTTGCAGAGCTCCAGCCTGGCTCCGCCTCTCCCTTCCCAGGGCTCAAAGGGATGACATCACCAAGCTGAGGGTTCTGGCCTGGATGGGCTGGGCTCATGGAAGCTGGCTCCCCAGGGCTCCAGGACTTCCTGGGGTGGCCAGGCCTGCTTATCCGTTACTTATCTGAATCCCCCCTCAGCCCCAGGATCTCTGCTTTGGGGTCCTAGAGCTGGCAACTTGCTTTTCTGATGTCCAAGTCTGGGGCTCGGGTCTTCCACCAGAGACCATGCCTGGGGCAGGTGGTCAGGTGCTCCTCCCTGACCTGGCCCACATGGACTGCTCCATGTTTCTGAGGGGGAGTCAACCCCCGGTTCCAGCCGGGCAGCAGTTACCTGTAGCAAACCTACCGTCCCCTTGCTGCGGGTCCATGCCACTCTCTCCCCCCACCCCCCACCAACTGAGTGCTGGTGGTGCCTGCTTGTGGAGCATATGCTTGGCTGGCTGCTGCGTGTCTGCTGTTTATCCGTCTCTTCCCACTTAACTTCTGTTCCCGCTTGGCCCATCTGGCTTTCTGGTACCTGTCTTTCTCGCGGGCGCCTCCATGCGACACTGCACTCCTGCCCCGCAGTCCTCCTCCACCACTTCCCTCCTGGGGCCTGGCTCTCATCCAGTCTGGGCCACCACTGGAGCCCTTGACCTTGGATCTAGGGGCAGTGAGGGGCGTCGGAGTCCCTGCAGTGTTCTGGCCGCCCTTGGAGAGGGAGGTTGAAGTGGGTGATAGAGGGTAGCATGTGAGGGTCCTGGGACTTAGAGGGGGGGTCTGGAGCTGGGAGGAATCCTGCTTCACTGGGTCCTTCTGAGCTTCCTTCCCATCAGGGGGCTTTGTTGGGGTAGGGCCAGGGAGACATTGCCCTCTGCCTGCAGCAGCTGTAAGAGAGTGATCTGTGAGTAGCAGCAGAGAGAATGAGGTAGGGAGGCCCCAGGGTTCTCCTGACCAAGAACCTGGAGTGCACCCTGGTTCTCCCTGCAGAGAGGGACTGTGGCAATCTGGTGGTCTGGGCAAGAGGCCAGAGAGAAGCTGCAGGATGCTTCCAGTGGGCATGAGGGGGGCGGGTTAGGGTTGGCCTCCCCTCGACTAGCAGATCCGTCCCACTCCAGCCAGTGGCCCGAACACTGCCCCCTCCCCCGACCTCCCCCCTGCTTGCACACCCCAGCACGCATGGTATCTCCGGGTGAGATGCAGTGGCTTCCGGCTTCCCCGGGACTCACACGTGAGGGGCTGGTGGAGCCTGAAGGAGGATGGAAAGGAAGATCAGGGCGGGGACTGGGGCTGCTCCTGTTGGTGGATGCCGCGCTGGGCCCGAGTCAACAAGGATCTTCCACATGCTCCCTGGAAGCGACTGCTTCCCTCGGAAGCCGCAGGGCTTGGCGGCCAGGCCTCGCCGCGTGCCACTCCATCTGCCCGCTCCGCCGGCTCCTGGCCCAGTCCCTTGGCCTCTGATCTTCTTCCTTCCTCCTGAGCCTCCTTTCTCCTGCCTCGCTTCCCATCTCTGTCCGGCCAGGTCTGTCCATGCCGCGGTCCCAGGCCTTCGTCCCCTCGGCCTTCATCCATCCAGCTTCCTCTCACGCCTCTGCTGTTTCTCGTGTTCAGATTCTCTCCCTCATACATATTCAGCAGCTCCTTGAAAATCCACCTGGATCATTCTTGGTGCTAGAAGCCTAGATCCGCTTCAGGAATAAAGACTAAAACTTCTCACTCTGTGAATCTCTGTCCCTATCTCTGGACACAGGCTGGGATCAGCCACCTGGCCAGTGTTGGTGAAGCTGCTTTTCCATCCAGGTGCACTCACTCCCTCAGTGCTTCCTCTTCCGAGCTGGGACCAGCAGGACAATGAGGTCCAGAGACACGCAGTCCCGTGCCTCAGGGGCAGCCCCCCTGCCCTGGAGGGATTTGAAGATTTTAGTCCTGGAAATGTATGCTCCAAGCATCTGACCTTTGTGATTTACAACCCGTTCACACTTGCCCTGTTACCCCCTTCCAGCTCCTGTAGGAGGTTCAGAAACAAAGGAAGTTTCTGGCACCAGCAGTGCTGGACAAACAGCTGGCATCAGATGAGCTCAGGCTCCAGCCCTTGGCCGTGGCAGGTGAACAGAAAAATCCAGACAGACGTGGGGGACTGGCAGTTAAGGGAGGAGGGGATGTGACACTGAGCCCCGCCCCGCCCTCCTGGTGAGGGTGGGAGGCTGAGGACGAGGAGGAGGGGGAGGCATACCCAGCCAGGCCACTGCGGAGGTGGGAAGGGGTTCGTGGTTCCCTAGCCCCGTTGTTCCTGGTTCCCCAGACCCGTTGCTCCTGGGTCCTTTCTCTGCCCCTTTTTTATCGTCTGGCCTTGTGATTCCTTTTCTGTCTGATTCTTCTGCCCCTGGCCGTCTTTCCCCGCATCCTTGGGGTCTGCCACTAACCTCTGCTCCCTTTCTCTTCCATCTTCCCTATTCCTCACCTCTCTTTGCCCCATGACTGCCTCCACATCAGCTCCCCAGCATCTGTCTCTCAGCAACAGTATCATTAGTGTAGCCTCGAAGTGGCTGGACAGCCCAGGGGCTGGTAGGTCACATCCCTTCCCTAGAGTTCCTGACTCCGGTCTAAACTCCCAGGCCGAGCCCCGTATACCCTTCGTTTTTGAACTCTTGGGGGCTGTTCACTCAACCCCTACATGACATGCACCCAGCCACATGGACTCACTTCGAGGCCCATGGTGGGGCCTTGGGCAGACAGAACTCCTCTTCTCTGTGGACGGCTCCTGAAACCTGCCCCCCCGCCGCCAGATCCTCCCCCAGTCTCAATTAGCCAAAGACGGTGGTTACACCCCAGAAGGCTACCTCTGCCTCCTTGTGTAACAGTTCCTCCACAGGCATGTGATTCTTTAGTTTTCAGTGTGACTGCTAGGCCAGTGTCCTAACTTCCCTTAAAGTTTCTTTCATTTCTGTCTAGAAAAGAAGAACAAATCTAACAACCCTTCAAAACCCATACTGTATGCCGCCAAAGAGATTCCATCAGGTAGGGGGGTCACCTGTGCCTCTGGCTCCTTTCATCAGCACCCCTTCCATGCTGACTCCCAGCTGCTTTGGGAGGTAGAGTCAGAGCTGGGGCTCGGGGGGCTCTGGGCTGCCTGTTCTGGGGCTACAGGTGATGTCAGTTTTAGAACCATGAGCTGGAGCCCCTCTAACTCCCCAGGGTGGTTCCCAAGGCAGCAGCTGGTGCCATGAGAGCTGAGTCCAGTTGAATGGTCTGGGGCACTCATACGACCCTCTGAGCTCAGGTCCTTGTCTGAGAGGAAGGAGCAGTAAAATCCTGCGGTATGGCTTTGTTGAGAAGATTAAATGCAGAAGCAGGAGTTCAAGGGCGAGGCGCGTGTACAGAGTTCCAGAGAAGCGGGTGTGGAGCATCGAGGCATCAGGGTTGCCGGTGAGACCTGCAGCAGGCAGCCCAAGGCCTCGGAGAGGCTCAGTGAGGACCACGGATGCCCCGGGGCCTCGGGAGAGGCTGGCAACCTCACTGCCTCCTCCATCTCCATCTGCATCCTGTTGTCTGCTTGGACAGGCATGGCCAACATGTCACGGTCTTCAAACCCTTTGCCCTTGGCACCAGAGATGTGGGAACTAGGTCAATCCACTCAAGTTCGGAGGAGAGCAGCCTGATTTCCTGCCTTGATGAGATGGCAGGAGGCAGGGACGGAAAACATGATCTGGCTCTAAAATTAACGTGGGTAAGGGACGCAGCAGAGGCACTGAGAAACCCTTGATCCTTCCGAGGTCTGTGCCGTGTTCATGTGGAATCACAAGTCCTCAGGACAGCACGTTGTCTTGGGTGCCATGGCTTCACCGAGCCTTGCAGACACATCCGCTTAGCAGGGGTTACTTGACCGGGTTGGTCTTCCCTGGTGGTTCAGCGGTAAAGGATCTGCCTGCAATGCAGGAGATATGGGTTTCATCCCTGGGTTGGGAAGATCCCCTAGGAGGAGGGCACGGCAACCCATTCCAATATTCTTGCCTGGAGAATCCCATGGACAGAGGAGCCCAGTGGGCTACAGTTCATAGAGTCACAAAGAGTCAGACAGGATTGAAGCAACTGAGAGCTCATACACGGACTTGATAGGGTGATTGGGAAAGAGCAGGAACAAAGAGAGGGAAATAAAGGCGGGGAGAGTCAAGCTGTTTTTATAACCCATTGTGTGAAAGGGCCCAGCTCCTGGCTTTTGTGCTGATTGGGGCACGGTTTAAATTCGACTTTCCCTCCAAAGAAACCACAGCACCAACAAAATGGCTATCTCACACACTCTGTGTGTTGGCAGGTCTGGGTAGGACAGAGACCCCTGGCTGCTGGAGGTGAGGTATCGCCAGGCTGGGACGCAGGGAGAAGCTCCAGGGCTCACAGGACAGTGCAGAGAGTTAGGAAAGGCAAGATGGTCCAGTGGCTACAGGAGGGGAAGCCCAGGCCCAGATGCTCAAGGTCACCCAGGCTGTTGGTGGCAGAAGTGGGCAGAGCACAGAGGTCTTCTGACTCCCCATCTTGAGTTTTCCAGGACTGCAAACTGCCCCCTGAAAAACGATTCCAAAAGGACTCACGGTGCCAGAGACGGCTGAGCTTGGTCATATGGAGGGTGTCCACCACAAAGAGAGGGGAAACTGATGGCACCCCATGAGCCTGGCATGGCCTGCAGACATGAAGGCTTCCCCAGGAGGCAGAGAAGTGGGGGAAATTTGGGGAGGCTCGGGCTGCAGCTTTGGGGCACCCTGTCCCCAGGCTTTCCTGATGACCCTCCTTTGTGCTCAGGCCTGGTGAGGATCCCAGGCTGCCCCCCTGCTGGGGTTGGAGGAGGGGACAGAGGCCAACGAGCCTCGCTCTGGCTTCTGCTGGTTGGCTGTGACTCCTGGTCTCCTGCCTGGATGGAGCCAGAGGGTAAGAAGAACAGGAAGAGAAATGAAAGCAGCTGGAGGATGCAGGATGCCCGTCTGCTGTGTGGTGGAGGGGCCTGAAGAGGAAGAAGGCCATGTGGGCCCTGAGCTAAGAGGCTCAATTAGGGTTCCCTGGCATCCACAAGCCAAGGAACAGCCAGTGCCTGTGGGAGGTCAGAAACCGACAGATTTGGAGCCACTTGAATCTGGGCTGAAGACCTGCTGCTCTGCATCAAATTTCTAACTTCTATGAGCTCTGAGTGTCACTCCACAATATAGGCAACCCTGCCAACCTTAAACGGAGAAGGCAATGGCACCCCACTCCAGTACTCTTGCCTGGAGGATCCCATGGATGGAGGAGCCTGGTAGGCTGCAGTCCATGGGGTTGCTGGAAGTTGGACACGACTTCACTTTCACTTTTCACTTTCATGCATTGGAGAGGGAAATGGCAACCTACTCTAGTATTCTTGCCTGGAGAATCCCAGGGATGGGGGAGCCTGGTGGGCTGCCTTCTATGGGGTTGCACAGAGTCAGACTCGACTGAAGCGACTTAGCAGCAGCAGCAGCAGCAGCAGCAGCCAGCCTTAAAGACTTAGAATGAAGATTCAACAATGAAGCTCCAGCTCAGCTCCTAGCACAGAAGCTAGCATGATGGCCGTGGTCCTGGGTTCCCGGGGTGCCTGTGGGCTGGCTCCTGCCATCCACCTGCCTCTGGAGTTCACACACTCAGACCAAGAGGAAAACGAGCAAAAGATGCAGGTTCTCCCACAGAGACAGAAGCCAGCGGCTGAGCCCAAAGTCCAAACTGGGTCTGGACTTCCCCAATCTGCCCTACTTAATTGATAGGTTCACAAGCTTGGCCAGAGCAACGTCATCCTTCACAGGGACAACATGACGGGAGACAGAGGGGGAGAAGATGCCATGCATGTGTTGGAGAACCAGGTTATGATGTCTGCACAGAGGATCTGCTACAGATCTGACTTTGACAAACTGGAGCCCGGTTACTTGAAGGAGATCTCTGAGAAGGTGAGGTTCTTCTCAGACTTTCTGGGGAAGAGGCCTTGGCTTGCAGGGACCAAGCTCACCTAAGTGGACTCCCTGGATTATGAAATCTTCGACGGGCATTGCCATGTTTGAGCTCAAGTGCCTGGATGAATCCCAAACCTGGAAGATTGCCTTTCCCATGTTGAGGGCCTGAGGATCTCTGCCCCTGAAACTCAGTCGCTTCTGCCCAGGCCCTCTGATCCCCATCTTGAGTTTTCCAGGACTGCAAACTGCCCCCTGAAAAACGATTCCAAAAGGACTCACGGTGCCAGAGACGGCTGAGCTTGGTCATATGGAGGGTGTCCACCACAAAGAGAGGGGAAACTGAGGGCACCCCATGAGCCTGGCATGGCCTGCAGACATGAAGGCTTCCCCAGGAGGCAGAGAAGTGGGGGAAATTTGGGGAGGCTCGGGCTGCAGCTTTGGGGCACCCTGTCCCCAGGCTTTCCTGATGACCCTCCTTTGTGCTCAGGCCTGGTGAGGATCCCAGGCTGCCCCCCTGCTGGGGTTGGAGGAGGGGACAGAGGCCAACGAGCCTCGCTCTGGCTTCTGCTGGTTGGCTGTGACTCCTGGTCTCCTGCCTGGATGGAGCCAGAGGGTAAGAAGAACAGGAAGAGAAATGAAAGCAGCTGGAGGATGCAGGATGCCCGTCTGCTGTGTGGTGGAGGGGCCTGAAGAGGAAGAAGGCCATGTGGGCCCTGAGCTAAGAGGCTCAATTAGGGTTCCCTGGCATCCACAAGCCAAGGAACAGCCAGTGCCTGTGGGAGGTCAGAAACCGACAGATTTGGAGCCACTTGAATCTGGGCTGAAGACCTGCTGCTCTGCATCAAATTCCTAACTTCTATGAGCTCTGAGTGTCACTCCACAATATAGGCAACCCTGCCAACCTTAAACGGAGAAGGCAATGGCACCCCACTCCAGTACTCTTGCCTGGAGGATCCCATGGATGGAGGAGCCTGGTAGGCTGCAGTCCATGGGGTTGCTGGAAGTTGGACACGACTTCACTTTCACTTTTCACTTTCATGCATTGGAGAGGGAAATGGCAACCTACTCTAGTATTCTTGCCTGGAGAATCCCAGGGATGGGGGAGCCTGGTGGGCTGCCTTCTATGGGGTTGCACAGAGTCAGACTCGACTGAAGCGACTTAGCAGCAGCAGCAGCAGCAGCAGCAGCCAGCCTTAAAGACTTAGAATGAAGATTCAACAATGAAGCTCCAGCTCAGCTCCTAGCACAGAAGCTAGCATGATGGCCGTGGTCCTGGGTTCCCGGGGTGCCTGTGGGCTGGCTCCTGCCATCCACCTGCCTCTGGAGTTCACACACTCAGACCAAGAGGAAAACGAGCAAAAGATGCAGGTTCTCCCACAGAGACAGAAGCCAGCGGCTGAGCCCAAAGTCCAAACTGGGTCTGGACTTCCCCAATCTGCCCTACTTAATTGATAGGTTCACAAGCTTGGCCAGAGCAACGTCATCCTTCACAGGGACAACATGACGGGAGACAGAGGGGGAGAAGATGCCATGCATGTGTTGGAGAACCAGGTTATGATGTCTGCACAGAGGATCTGCTACAGATCTGACTTTGACAAACTGGAGCCCGGTTACTTGAAGGAGATCTCTGAGAAGGTGAGGTTCTTCTCAGACTTTCTGGGGAAGAGGCCTTGGCTTGCAGGGACCAAGCTCACCTAAGTGGACTCCCTGGATTATGAAATCTTCGACGGGCATTGCCATGTTTGAGCTCAAGTGCCTGGATGAATCCCAAACCTGGAAGATTGCCTTTCCCATGTTGAGGGCCTGAGGATCTCTGCCCCTGAAACTCAGTCGCTTCTGCCCAGGCCCTCTGTTTCTGGAGACTGTCGTGTGGGGCAACAGGTGGGGCCTCCTAACCAGATGGAGTGAGGAGCTGGTGCCCTCAAGAGCAGCCGGGCCTCCCTGCCCCCAGAACCACCTGTCCTTTCCCTTCTTCTTCTGGCTACTCTAGATGCCTTCACAGCCCCCTTGTCTCCCTCCCAACTCCCTTCCCATCCTTCCTTTAAAGCTTCAGTTCCCGTTTTTCTTCAACAAATTTCCTCCCCTGCCCCCATGTTCTCCCTCCTGCACTAAAGCTCAACCAGACAGTCCCTCCTTTCCACAGTTGCTTCTGCCCTTAGGAGCTACCAGACCCATGGCCCAGAGAGCTCTGCCTTGAAGACTTGACTTGGCTGGTGTGGGGGCCCTGCTTCCCTGTGTGGTTCCTGCATGCCCTGTCTGGTTCCCAGTAAAGACTTAATCATACCAACAACAACTAAAGACTCAATAGTACGTGTGCTAGAATCTCTGAATGTAGCAGGTGCTTCTCATGGCTCGCTCCCTTCCTCCCACAAACCCAGCCAGCTCAACCACCTCGCTTGGCCCTCCAAGGTTTTGAGAGCAGAGAAGGAGACGTCCTCTAGACACTTGAGCTGACCTGGCAGCGGAGGGTCCACTGATCCCAGACCAAGGTCTTCTTCCTACGGAGCTTCCCAGAGTCACTGCCAGGCACTGCCAGGCTCCAGAGCCCTGGACAAAGACTCTTGGATGCCTGTCTTTAGGTATAGATACAAAGAGATCAGCACAGTAGATCCCAGGATTCAAGCAAGATGGAACTGCTGGTCTAAAGCCATACGTCATTAATGCACAGTGAGGGGGGACTTTGGCCACGTGGGCTCTGAACTCCTGAGCCAGCTCGGAGGGGCTTGCCCTTGTCTGGAGAGCCCTCGGATCCTCTGCCATTCTTCAGGCACATCAGTAAGAGATGCATTTACAGGCAGGCAGACGCCAGTTCAAATCTCAGCTGTATCGCTTTCCAGCTGCATGACAACGGGTTTGACCTCTCTACGGTCTGCTCCCTTGGGTGAAAAGGAGGATGCCAGTTCATTCGGAAGGCTGCCTGGAAGAACAACTTGAGAGAGGCACACCGTTTAACCACGACTCAGTGGAGGTGACTGGACAGTGCTTCAGACCAGTGACCGGTGGTCCTGAAACTCCTTTCTGTTCTGTCCTGAACCTCTTCTGTTTCTTTGCTTCACTTGAATCAGATCCAGTGCCATCAAGTCCCGGTCTCTGACCCCTGCCATCAGCCTGACCCTCCATGGTCACCACATCTTCAGAATAGCCCTGCTGGAAGTGACCCATCCCACCTGACACTGGCTCGCCTGGATCAGTAGGTAGGTCTCCCTCCCAGGACGCTTCCTTGAGCCAGGAGCCAGTGCTCTCCAGCAGGAGGGGCCAGGGCCCCAGGAAGAATGGTTCTGGGTTTGGGCCTCCACTTGGGAGCTGGCTCAGGCCCCTCACTGGCCACTCAGCCTCCCAAGGAGCCTGCCGTGAGGGACGTGAGACTAGCCCTAGACCCTCAGTGCCCTGGTCCACTCCCGGCAGACCCGTCCACACCTCAATTAGCCACTTATGGAGGAGAAAGAGCAAGGGGAGCTGGAGAAATCTGTCCAGAACCTGATGAATAGTTTCCCAAGCCTGCTGTTGCCATGGCAGCCAGCTGGGAACACCGTTTCTAGGGCCCGAGGCGCTCAAACCTGCACGGGGGGCTGCCCTGCTGGGCTGCTGCCCACTCGCCTACCCCCACCTGGCCTCCTGGCTCCTTAGCAACTGCTGTCACCATGCCATCGCAACCGCGGCTGCAGCTTCTGCACTGGCGGCTGGAGTGGGGGAGGGGCAGTGTCCAGGGATGTTCTGGGGGGAGGCAGGGAGTATGTGCCTGGCAGAGTCGAGGTACTTATGAGGTAGGAAGGGAAAACCTGGGCCGCTTCGCCTCAGTGGCCACAGGCTCCTTCCTGACTATAGACTCCTAAGGATGTGTTTGTGTATCTCAGTGTATGTGGGTTTTTCTGGAGAAAGTTTTAGAGTTTTTATACAACTCTCAAAGAAGACCAAGGTCCCTAGTGACTAAGAGCCACAATCATGGACGCTTTTGCTTTCAGAGTCAGAATCATCTCAGGGACTGATTGATCCACAGGCTTGGGAGATAAGCACAGGGGAAGGGTGGAGGCAGGAGGCGTGCTACTCAGGGACCCCTCAGGGGTGCCCCCTGGAGTCCTTTTTGTTCCGTCCTTCTCATCTGCCCCAGCTTGCAGCTCTGCCCTGGAGTCAGCCATGCAAACCATCTGTGTTTGCTGTGCCCAGTCCTTGAGCCCCGTGTCCTACACACCCTCTACAGTGTCCCAGAACCTGCACACTGAGCAGCGGAGATGTCCTCTCACCACTGCCATTTAGTGATGAGAACTTTGAAACAACAGATAAAGTAAGCCATCTGCCAAGTTGATGCAGTGGGTTTCCTGTCTCCGAGGAGCAGGAGTCACGGGGCACCATATTTTCTTGGGGGACACTGTGCAATTGCTACTATTGGCTACATGCAGATCAAAGGAAGTGACCTTGGGACATCCTTGTAGACTGACCTCTGCTACAGAGAATTGCCCATGCCCACAGCTCAGGTACCCCTGGGTACCCCGGGTGGTACCCTTGGGTGGGTAGATGGCACAGTGTCTCTGGATACCAGGTGCCTGGGTCAGCAGTCTAGGTGAGGGAGCTTGAAGGTTCCACAGAAGGAGCAGGAAAGACCAGCTGCCCCACACTACACTGGCATGTGGGGGGCGGGCAGGTGTTCACGCAGACCTGAGAGGGAGGTAAGAGGCTTGGAACACCCCCAGACCACGTGGGCTGTTGGCATCCTAGCAGAGGGTGACAGGGACACAGTGGCTGTGTTCGTCACTGCTGTGCAGAAACACAAGGTACCAAGTGGGAGTGGGGGGCTCCGTCATCTGCAGGCTTCTGTGGGAGCAATCTCTCGGCCCCTCTTTTTGCCCCAGAGGCGTGGTGCCGAGAGCAGATGGTGAGGGGGAGGAGGGTGGGTCCCAACTCCTGAGTCACTTGTCTGCCGGGCTTCCTTTTGGGGGCGCTGGCAAGTACAGCACGCTCCATCATCGCGGACAAACTGGCGGCCGGATGGCAGGGAGGCGAGGGTCAGACAAAGGAGGTGACGCTGGGAGTGCCTCACACCCAGTCGGGAGCCATAATCGGAGGTGATTAAGCTGTGGAGGAGAAAGCCGGGGAGTCATCGCTGACTCAGGGATGAGGCTGCTGCTCTGTTCTCGCCTCACCTGCCCGCTCACTTGCAGGCTGGAGTGGGGAGGCTGGTTGAAAAGGTGAGTGATTCAGAGGCACTTAAAAAAGCAGCGCTTCTTAAGCTGCGAACTTCTGAGACTGAATCAAAGACTTTTTTTTTTTCCTTTAATTTTCCAATGTGAGGAGGTTGGAGTCTTTTCTGAGAATCAGGGGCAGAGCCCAGGGTGGACACAGCTGGGGGCCTGGACAGGGGAAGCAGCCATGTGCACCCCAGCTCTGGGTGGGGGTGTGTGTGAGAGAGGCTGCAGGCTGGCTAGTTAAGGGGCTGGCATGTGAGCCCAGTTTGGATTCACTAGCTCTGGGCAGTGACCAACCCTCCCTCAACTCCACGGCAACCCTGGGTCTGTTCGCTCATCCATAAGAAGAGACTAGAATTCCTGGGTACCAGACTGGGAGGGGAGGGGGCAGGGCAGCACGGGCGTAGCCCTAAACGACTAAGCAGTAACTTCTCTTCAGTTTCTCTCTCCTATTCCAAAGAGAAGTAAGACATTCTGATTTACATCACACGCTGTGGTCACAACAGAACAGTAAGATGGGTAACTCGGTGATGCAAATTACCCTCAAATACAATAAACATTTACTGAAAGACGCTGTTTTATTGTTGGCAATCCCCTCTGGGAAGGTGCTAAAGGTGCACGGATCTGGTTGGTGGGCATCCAAGGAGACTGAGATGGTGCCCCTTGTGTTTTGGGTTCAGAGTCTCAAAGACCAGAAGTCAGAAAACTAAGCTTTCAGAAGGGTTGAATATAGAATAATCAAGACCCTAGACCTTGGAGGGTTCGTCAAATGCCCCATGTTCGGCTGGGTGAAACCAAACGAGCCTTAAGGTGAGTCTAATTCTCTTCCAACTTTTCTTTATCCCAAAGGAAAAGAAAGAATTTGAGCAGCAAGAGCAGCCAGCTTGCAAAGACGGGCTGGCTGACAGGAGGTGCAAACAAGCAAGTCAGGGAGGTCACTTGGTTAACCTCTAGGATGCATTGGCCAGAGCCCACTGGGTGATTCCAGCTGTGCAGGGCACCCGTGCCCAGAGCCCCTGTGAGCCTGGCAGCTGATGACACGCACCCAAGGGGCCAGGGCTTGGCTGGGGTCATCCGAAGACACTCTCTACATCCTGCTGTCCACGGGCTCTCTCCTGCCTGATACCACTCCCACTACCTGACCGTCTGGGCTCTGCCAAGAGCTGCCTGTTCAGCCGGTGTGAGCTGCTCACACATAGCTTTCCTGCTGTTTCCCGGGGTTTATCATGACCTTGGGAAGAGTCAAAGCCATTTTCTTCTTGGCAGAAATGGGCTTTGGGCTTGTTTGAATTCTGGCCACAGATGCATCTAGAATGTTCCCACAGCCACAAGAGCTCCACAATCAGGGTCACTTAATCATCACATTGGGAGCCAGGTAACCAAGATCTCGGTTGGTTCCTGCACCTACTGGTGGGAGGGGCCTGACAACCTATGAAGTGTCCTTTTCTTCTCCCAAAGCCCCACTTCTTGTACATGCCCGGCCTTCACCAGCTACACAGACAACTCTCCTAGGAAGTTTCCTCCCACTTGCCATGCATGGGCTGCAGCCTCTTGCCATTGAAGGCATGGACCACAACCATCAGCATATAGATTGAGCTGTTAACACAGGAAGAACAGAGTGAAAAGGGAGGGGGCTTACAGAGCTGAGGTGGGCTTTTCTGAGGAAAGGTGGTTTCTGAGATGAGGGGTCAACCAGCTGCTTCTGCCACCGTGCCAAGGAGAAGGGGAGAGTCTGAATAAGGGGGTCATCACAATGCCTGGCCCCTCCTCCATAGGGGCAGAGGAAGGGGCAGGAAGCAGGGCTGGTGTGTCTCTGCACCCCCACTGTCAGTTCCAGGCCATCACGTTGGACACGACCTCCTTGCTGAAGGATTTCCTTGTCCAGTCTCTACTTTCCATACTGGGTCTTGATTCTCCTTTGAATCTCGGCCACAAGCAGACCTTTGCTGAGTCTGTGACCACAAGGCATTTAAGATGCAATGTTAGTTTCCCCCACCCCGATGGAGGGGTGGGGGGCAGGCAGCAGGGTGGGATTGGAGCCCAGGATGACACTTGGTGGGGAGCTGGAGGGCCAGGTAGACTCAGATTACACTCTTGGGAGTCCAGACGAGGGAGCTGATGCCTCATGAGATGAAACAGTTTGTTTACCGAGAGCTCGTACTCATTGATGGGAGAGCAAGACTACACTCAAGTCATTGGACACCCGAACCTTCCTGCAGCCAGGGGGCCTGTCCCATCCAGCAGGTGATGACGGCTCAGGTGATGACCGGTGGCACAGCTCTGGGAGCAAAGGGGCATCCCTGTGTAACCTCGACCCCTTCCAGATGTCCCTGCCTTGCACCAAGGGTTACACATGGAAGGACTGACCTTTTAGAGGAGTTATGCCTAGATAAACCTCCAGACCCTGCAGGAATCAAAGCTCTGAGTGGAGTCCTGCAGTGTCTGCTGCAGCCTCTGTGCCTCTCCTGCCTCCTGGAGGTCTCCTGCTTCCAGGGAGCTCGTGGCTTTCCGAGTGACGCTGGGGTTCGTGGTTGTCACCACTCCCGCAGCTGACCCTGTGTGCCCCCTCCTCCTACTTCTCTCCATGTGCTGCTCTGTGAACAGCTGTTCCTGCCTGGGGAGGAACACCCAGATCTGCAGACCAGGCTCCTGCTGGTGACGTGAGTGCCGCTGCACACACGGCCACACATACTCGACATCATCTCTTGCACACTTGCCACGTGCTGGATGGTGGGGTGCACGTCACATGCCACAGGATCTCTGCCCCCAAGCAGTGGTCAGGTGAGTGAGGAAGCTGCCTAGTCAATCGGTGGCTTTGCGGCAGCATGATGTGACCCATGTTTGGCCATGACAGGCCCAGGCCAAAGGAGTTTAAAAACAAAACAGAAGGATGGTTACATCAACCTGGGAAGCAGGAGGTGCCCAGAGAGGGTGGGGCTTGGCTGGATCCCTGGAGGATGCCTGGGGAATCAACCAGGGGAAGAGCGTTCAGGAAGGGAAAATGCAAATGGGATGTATACCAGGCAGGTGTCCAGCTGCTGGAATCCACTGGAAATCTCTCCACTCCTCACCAGGAGCAGGCTATCATGGTGAGAAGGGCTCCCCTGGCAAGAAAGTCAGACACAGGTGTGGACCAAGGCAAGTAACTGACCTATACTTCACAGAACATGAGAGGACTAGATAAGACGATCCTTCAAGTTCCTTCCAGCCCCAGAGCTGCCTTCTCCCTCAGACCACTCTAGAAACCCCAGACAGAGCAAATAAGGTTCTCCAACACTAAGACCTCCTCCCAGGAAAGCAGGTGAGGATGGGGCAATAGGGCTGCAGGGGAAGAAGCGGGTTCACCCCTTTGGTCGGGCAGGCCCCCTCCTCCTGTGGGCAGGAAGATGTTAGGGCAAGAAATTTACATCTGATGGACATGCTAGTGGGAGCTTTTCTGTCACGATGTTCCACTCCAGTGCCTTCACTTCTATTATTACACCAGTGATTTATTCCAAAAACATAAACTGAGCAGCAAGAGTAACTGGCTCCCTAGGGAGAGGTTCCCCCGCCCTTCCCCTGCGAGCCGCCTCCCCAGCCTACTGTGTCTGCTGTGTTCGGTTCAAGCCCATTCTTGGGGCGGGTGGTGGTGACGGCTGGGCTGGGCAGGGGGGCTGTGTCTCAGAGTCCTCCCGGACACTGGATGCTAATGGCTCTGACCAGCAGTGCTGCCTGCCTGGTGCTGCTCTAATGCATTTGAAACCTGGGTGAATGTCATTCTTGGAGCTGTGGGTTCCTCACCTCTGAAACATGGAGGAAAAGTCTGAGAAGACAGTTTCCCTTTTAGGACTCTGGGGACAAGCAAAGACTTGAGTTCCAGCCGGGTGCTCTCTCCCCTGGTGGCGGGTACTCTCTCCCCTGGTGGCTGGTGCTCCCTCCCCTGGTGGCTGGTGCTCCCCATCCTGGGAGGATGGACTCAGCTCCGGGTTGTGCCCCTTCTCCAGGGGCCATTGTGCACATCCCCTTTAGCACCGCTCCAGTACTGCGGAGCTGGCAGGAGAGATGCTATCCCAGAAGGCAGGGTCTGGGACCACCTGCTGTGTCCTTGAGACAAAAACCCTGGAGTTTAAAACACCCTCCCAATAATCCATTCTGCTTGGCTTCTCCTGGCTGAGATGGAAACTGGTGAAGGTCGTGTGGGGGCTGGGCAGGGCAGACGTGTCACCAAGGCATGCTGGGTAATCGCTCCCTCCTCGGGACCCAGGAGACGTTCGCCTGCACAGTACCGTCATTTGTCACTTGGCATATGTGGACGTATATTTTAGTGATTTTATGAAACACAGCCCATCTGTATTTCAAGTCTTTCAAGGGAAAGAGCAAAGCGATACATACTAAGTTTTCAATAATTAACTGATTTTCTTATTGCAGGTGATTATAAGCCCAGTTTCAGAGTTCACGAGTTTATTAAAGAATTGGAATTGTGAACTGTCAGAACATAGGAGTCTTAGCATCCCAGGCCAATTTCCTGATAGACTTGCACAGCATAAGTTATAATATCTCTCATTAAAATCCCCAGGAGGGCTTCCTTGGTGGTCCAATGGTTAAGAATCCATGTTGCAATGCAGGGGACACAATTTCAACCCCTGGTTCTGAGAATATCGCACATGCCCTGGGCGGCTAAGATCATGTACTGGGAGCGCTGAAGCCCACTGCAGCAACTACTGAAGACTGCGTGCCTAGAGCCTGTGCTCCACGACGAGAGAAGCCCCCAAACCACAGCTAGAGAGAAGCCTGCTCCAGAGAAAAGCCCATACAGCAACGAAGATCCAGTACAGCCAAAAATAAATAAATAATATAAATTGTATATTTTAAAAATCGCCAGGGGAAGGGGCAGCAGGTGCCACGTCGGGCTGCAAAGGTGGCAAGAAACCTCTGAAGCAGCCCAAGAAGGAAGGCAAGGAGATGGATGAGAAAGATAAGCCATTCAAGCAGAAACAGAAGGAGGAGCTG
This sequence comes from Madoqua kirkii, assembly GCA_006408675.1. Taxonomy (NCBI): domain Eukaryota; kingdom Metazoa; phylum Chordata; class Mammalia; order Artiodactyla; family Bovidae; genus Madoqua; species Madoqua kirkii. The sequence goes on from SJYC01104445.1 coordinate 18,578, forward strand.
AAGAAACTTGAGGAGCTAAAAGTGAAGGCCAAGGGGAAAGGCCCCCCTGGCCACAGGTGGGATTAAGAAATCTGGCAAAAAAATAAGTTGTTCCGTGGACCCAAGACAGTGATGACCCTTAGTTCCATTCCGGTGCAAATACCGGCATTCCCTGCCATCACAGCTTTTGCACCCTCTAGCTAGGATGAAGTGTTGTCTTGGAACTTATTGTGCATTTAAGAATAAACTTTTGTAAACAAAAAAAACAAAAATCATACACTGGCTCATTTGTCTTCATTTCTTCTCGCCATTTCTACCTTAGCTGTGAGATCCATATAAACCCAGTCCAGAATCCTGCTGAAGTGTATTCTTAAGTCTATGTTCTGATCTGATTTCTGTGCCACCTGAAATTAAACCAACTCATTGGAAAAAAAAAAAAATCCTCCAAAAGGTGTGCATAGCTGGAAGGCTGACATCTCTTATCACTTGGCTCTTTTTGTTCCTTGCCCAGGGCCAGTCGACAGTGACACAATTGTGTTGGAACATTGACCCCAGGCTTATTTTCTTTCTACCATGTCATGACTCTTCTCAGTGTGCAGACCAAGCCAGTGGCTTCTGGATGGTTCTGTGAACTCAGCTATGCATCAGGAGGCTGAGACTACAGGGGACAAGATGGTCTTGCCAAGTTCAAATGAGCAAAGAAGAATGTGCAGGTTTTCTAACAACAAGAGCAACAGGTCGTCCAGATTCTGGAGGGGGAGGGCCACACCAAGTCCCCCACACCCCATATGATGCCATGTCTCCTTCCACCAGGAGAGGAACGTAGTCATGGCCTTGCCCCATGGACTGCAGCATGCCAGGGTTTCCTGTCCTTTACCATCTCCAGGAGTTTGCTCAAACTCATGTCCATTGAGTGGATGATGCCATCCAACCATCTCATCCTCTGTCGTCCCCTTCTCCTCTTGCCTTCAGTCTTTCCTAGCATCAGGGTCTTTTCCAATGACCCTGGTGGGTCATTGGCATCAGGTGGCCAAAGTATCGGAGCTTCCACTTCAGAATCAGTCCTTCCAATGAGTATTCAGGGTTGATTTTGTTGAGGGTTGACTGATTGGATCTCCTTGCAGTCCAAGGGACTTTCAAGAGTCTTTTCCAGCAGCAGTTTGAAAGCATCAAGTCTCTGCTCAGCCTTCTTTATGGTCCAACTCTCACATCTGTACCTGACTACTGGAAAAACCATAGCTTTGACTATACAGACCTTTAGACATCCTAAAAGAGGCAGAAGAGGTCTAAATGATTTTCACTTTGACTCCTTCTTTACAAGGAGAAGAATCTGAAATCCATAGGTGACAAAGGGCTTCCTCAATTTCTTCCCCCTACCCCAACTGACCTCTAGTTCACCTGCCCTTACCTTTAGGTATAATGGCTTTAAAGCTACTTCTCCTCTTCCTAAATTTCTTATAAGAGAAAGTGTTTTTAAGCTCATACAGAAGATGATCCAGACACCTCTAAATCTCTAAGACAAGACACGTCGTCCTAATATCAGTAAAGTCTTTCCATCTCTTTCATTTGTTTGCTGCTATATTTTCTAAACTTTTTCAGTAAATAGAGAGAAAAGGGATCCCACCCTTATGTATTAAAAAAAAAAAGTGAAGGATACTAAAAAATTCTTTTTGGCGGCACTGGGTCTTCATTGCTGCTCATGGGCTTTCTCTAGTTATGGTGAGCGCGGTCTACTCTCTTGTGGTACACAGACTTCTCATTGTGAAGGCTTATCTTGTTGGGGGGCACTTTCTCTAGGTTATGTGGGCTTCAGTAGTTGTGGCGCATAGAGTTAGTAGCCTCGGCATGTAGAATCTTCCCAGACCAGGGATTGAACATGTGCACCCCTTGCATTGGCAGGCAGATTCTTAACCACTGGACCACCAGGGAAGCCCCTTAAGTATTTTTCCACGGGTGTCAAATAGACAGATCTGCTCTCCAAGTGGCCTTGCTGTGGCCCCTTGTTGAGGTTAACACATGAGAGCTTCCTTGCTCATAAGCCATCTAGCTGGTTAACCACCTAAAGTCAAATGAAGGTTGTTTGTTAGTCCCTTGGAGAACTGACTCTGCCTAATGACAGAAAGGTAATATCTTTAAAAGCTTTCTCTTTTATTTCCTACCAAAGTTCAGGTTGATTTACAGGCTAGATCCAGCCTGGACTTCTGGCACCCAAGCCTGTCAAAGAGGAAAACTGGCACAAGACCATCGGGGCTTCCTGATGGTCTAGCTGTTAACACTCCTTGCTCCCAGTGCAGGGAACCCAGGCTCAATCCCTGGTCAGGGAACTGGATCCCACATATTACAGCTAAGAGCCCACATGCTGCAACTAAAAATCCTGTGTGTCACAACCCGATGCAGCAAAACGAAAAGCAAAAAAAACCCACAAAAAACCAAAACACAGAAAACCCCACAGAGACCCTCGTAGGTGGAGCTATGGAATAAAGATGCAGTGGGCGGGTCTCGAGAGAGCTCCCCAGTTTTGTATTGTGTAGTTCTCAAGATGTAGCCATGAGCATCTTGAACAGCATCTGAGAAACTGCTAAGATGCCAAGCTAAAAATACCACAGAGCAGCGCAATCAAGGAGAAACACAGAGCTGGGCATGACTCCCCTGGAATGTCGATACTCAAGCAGGGGCCAGCCTCCCATGCACACCTCAGGCTCTCGTTGAGGGGACTGCCCTGGGACTCAGCCTGATGGAGAGTGAAGGGACAGATGCTTCTGGCTTTAGACCCTTTTATTGTTGAAGCAGGTAGTTGTCATGCACATGAGCATCTCATGAGCACCCACCATGTACCTTGAACTGAAAGTGGAGAACATGCCACTCCTTGAGGACATGGACTCTGAAACCTGTTGTTGTCGCCCTTGGTGACAAGTGTAACTTGGCTTTTGTAGCTTCTGGCTCTCTGCATCCCAGTTTCAGGATCTACTTCTTCTAACACTTAATCATGTGTCCCTGATGAATATTTTCTCTAGTCTGCTTCTACGAACAGTCTGTTCCTGATTATTGAGAACATTTTACCATCCGCGCAGCGCCCCCCACCCCCCACCCCACTACCAGGGGCTCCATCAGCACTTTCCTCAACCTTTTTACTGGAGCTATGACCAAAGCTCATAGGCCCCTGCTCAAGTTGCTCTTAACTTGAGGAGTGAGGAGTGGAGGGGAAGGACAGGTGAGTAGGGGGAAGTCTTGCTCCCCATATTTTAAAACAACAATTGTTATTTGAGACAAAGCTTTGTCTTTGAGGAATCAGTAGTCTAAAGATAGATGTCCTGCTATGGGCAACCATCCACAGGACACAAAGAGCAGACTTTAAAAAAGTAACAGGAGGCATTAGCATTTATATCTTGTACAGATCAAGGTAAGCATGTTTGCACTCTGATATAATTTGGTTACTCTGTCCCTGGCTGTTCCAGCAGGAAATGCTTCCTCCCTCATATCCTAAATTATTTTTGAAGACTATTCCGTTTAGAGGACAGAGGTGCAGGCCATGCCCCCTTCTGGCTCTAGCATCTTGCCGCTGACTTGTCATTTGTGAGATGGATGGAGCAAGAGGTCATGAGGTGACTCAAGAGAGCGTGAGTGCTATTGATGAACTTTTGGGCAGGTTTTCAAAAATGTAAAATATCTGTTTTCATTTGCCAGCCTTGACCCATTTGTTTAACTTTCCATGTGAGTGCTGTGTGGAAATACCCCAGCCACACAGGACGCATGGCCTTACAAGCGGACACTTGAGTTTACCTTGGAGTTAGGTAGATTCTGCTTTGCCTAGAAACTCTGAAGGGCTTTAAGTTTTGTGGATGGAGAAATAGTAAGTTCCTTAGGGGCTTGAACCGAGGGCACTGAAGCAGCTCTGCTTTTCCTAGAGCCTAGATCCCCAAGATCCCCTGTGGGCTCCTCGGCACAGAGGGAGGCAGTGAGCAGGTGAGGAAGGTTGTGGTCGGCTCCCATCAAGCATCCTCCCTGAAGTGTGCTCTTTGGGAAATTTCTATTAGTATCAGAGCACCTTGAACAGTAGTCGGATAGATAACAGAGCCCTGCAAAGTCCCCGCACACCAGCCCAGCCATGGCAGCCTCGACGAGAAAACAGGTGAGTGCTTGGGGCTCTGCTGCAGGGTGTTACTAGAGAGGGGAGGACCCAGTGGCTAAGCCCCTCCCAAGCAGTTTTCAGTGACTGTTGGGGGAGCCTGGGGGGCTCCTCCAGGCAACTAACACAGGTCTATGAGCTGTCCTTGTGCTGAGCCAAGGGCTCAGGGAAACTGTTTTCTCTGCATCTCCACTTTTCCTCTGGCAGGTCCCCTGTTTGCATAATGTGATCTTGGCCAGTTTTGCCGTATCCTGGCAGGGATCCCAACACCTACCTCGTCTTCCTTGGGCCCTCAAGGACGTTGGAACCAGGGGAGACACTCACGCGAGGGGGTGCAAAGTCAGAGGTCTCTGCAGGCTTGTCTTGTCAAATGACATCACTCTGTGGGCCTGGCTGCCCTTCCTTTTCACAGTTAGCCTTTCCTGCTCCTGGTTCTCCCTCGAGAGACAAAGCATCTGAGTATAAGGGCCCTGCTTTTATTACTCACCAGGGTAAAGGACTGGTGACTCAGACAGTAAAGAATCTGCCTGTAACGCAGGAGACCCCGGGTTTGATCCCTGGGTTGGGAAGATCCCCGGAGGAGGGCATGGCAAGATACTCCAGTATTCTTGCCTGGAGAATTCCATGGACAGAGGGCCCTGATGTGCTACAGTCCAGGCATGGGGTGGTGAGGAGCTGGACACAACTGAGTGACTAACATTTACAGTTTCAGGGTCAAGGGGGTCAGTCAGAACCGAGAACTCTGGGCTCAGATTCACTGCCCCGCAGAGCTGGGGGCCTAGACTCACAGCTGCTCTCTATGGGACAGAGAGTGATGCACTGCTGGGCAGCTTCTCCTCGCCTTTGGAGGCCAGCTTTGTCACTGTCGTTCCTGCCAACCCCTGGGTGCCCAGTCGGAAACTGCAGAGGAACCAAGGCCTGTGCTTACACTGCTCTCTCTTAGGGGAGCCAGCTGCCACTCGGGGGGATGTGGAGCAGCCCCAGGCAGAGGTATCCCTGGGACAAGCTCCAGCCAGAAACCTGGGGAGCTTTGCCAGGGTGACTGAGCCACTTGGAGATGGGTCAGTCTGCAGTGACACCGCCCGGGCTGCAGCCTCTTGAGATACCCTGAGCAGGAACCTTCCAGCAGAGCCACTGTCTGCTTCTTTCTGGGTTACACAAACTGTGTGGAACTATATATGCTTATTGTTTCAGTCTCTGGAACATGTTCCAAACACTCTGGGACTGATCCCATCAATCCTTCCTCCAGACACCCCAGGACTGACCTCATCAATCTGTGTTTCAGACACAAGGACTGACCTCATCAAGCCATTTCCTGACATCCAATAATTACCTCATAACTTTTGCCAGATACACCAGGAAACAATCTCTTCAAGAGGTGTTCCAGACACCCCAGTATTGACCTCATCAAGCCTTCTCCAGACACCTCAGGACTGACTTCATCAAGTCTCCAGATGCTACAGGAATGACCTCAATAATCTGTGTTTCAGACACAAGTACTGACCTCATCAAACCATTTCCTAACACCCCAGTAATGACCTCATCAAGCCTCATTACAGACACCTGAGGGTTGATCTCATAAAGTCTTTTTCCAGAAATCTTGTGAATGACCTCACCGAACCTTTTTCCAAGCTCCCCTGGACTGACCTTCTCAAGGCCTTTTCCTGAGACCTCAGGACCTATGTTAGGTCCCCAGCTGCAAGCTCTCACTCTTCTCAGTAGCTGATTTCCTCGCCTCCCACGAGAAAGGACAAGACCATCTACGAAAGAAGAAATGAGACTGTTACCAACCAGGATCCTTGGACTCTTTAATCAATAGGAATTGATCAGAAGGCAGAGGACTGAATTCAGGGAAGGTTTAATAAAGCAGGGGCCTCTGCTGCAGCAGAGAGAAAACAAGTAACAGGTGCCCTTGCTCTTCCCTGGGGTGGTGAGCTGCTCCCTTAATTAAGGTGGAGTTCGGGGTTGTTCCAGGGTCATGCTGGCATGAGGATTAGGTGGTCTGCCTGCCCCCTTGTTGGTACTGTGTGCAGGGATCAGGCACGGAACCCTGCTTTTGCCCCTGGCACCTCAGAAGAGGCAGCTGGGTTTTGGCTCTCTGTATCTTGTTGAGAATTTGCCCTGACTGTGTATGCAGTTATTTTTAGTCCCTTACAGTCTTTTTGTATCTGTTGCTTGGGAAGAAGTTTGTCCAGGTGCAAACACTTCAAAAGGGCCCAGGTCCCAGCTTGTCTTAAAACCCCATGGCAAGTGCGCTGCTTATATAGCTGCATTTAAACTTGATGGCGACCTTGTGAGAGGCAAGCTGTTATCATCCCCGTTTACAGGCTTCCCTGGTGGCCCAGATGGTAAAGAATCTGCCTGCAATGCTGGAGACTAGGGTTCAGTCCCTAGGTTGGGAAGATCTCCTGGAGAAGGGAATGGAAACCCACCCTAGTATTCTTGCCTAGAGAATCCTGTGAACAGAGGACCCTGGTGGGTTACTATCCATGGGGTTGTGAAGAGTTGGATACGACTGAGGGAGATGAAAACAGGGTTCATTGTCTTAAACAACGTGCCAAACTCACAAAACAAGGACATGTAAGACCATCACTGCGAGCAGTGTTGCCTGCTTCCAGGCCTTCTGTTGCCAAACACAAATCCTGTGTCTAACAGGTCCCAAGGATGTATAGCATCAGCAGCAGAGACCAGAAAGGCTGTTAAAGGATCTACAGACCCTCGAACTCCTGGAAGGTGGACAGCAAAGTGGTTTTTTAAAGCCAGGAGAGGGAGGGGGTGGTGCAGGGTTGTATCCGGTGTGCACAGTTCTAACTGGCTTATGGTGAGGTTAGGGCTTTCTGCATAGCTCAGTTGGTAAAGAATCCACCTCAATGCAAGAGAGCTCAGTTCGATTCCTGGGTCAGGAAGATCCGCTGGAGAAGTGATAGGCTACCTACCTACTCCAGTATTCTTGGGCTTCCTTGGTGGCTCAGCTGGTAAAGAATCCGCCTGCAATGCAGGAGACCTGGGTTTGATGCCATGTTGGGAAGATCCCTTGGAGAAGGGAAAAGGTGATCCACTCCAATATTCTGGGCTGGAGAATTCCATGGACTGTATAATCCATGGGGTCTCAAAGAGTTGGATATGACTGAACGATTTTCACTTCACTATGATGAGGCTGGACTTCCTCGGTGGCTCAGATGGTAAAATCGTCTGTCTACAATGCGGGAGACCTGGGTTCGATCCCTGGATCAGGAAGATCTGCTGGAGAAGGAAATGGCAATTCACTCCAGTACTGTTGACTAAAAAATCCCATGGACAGAGGAGCTTGGTAGGCTACAGTCCATGGGGTCGCAAAGAGTTGGACATGACTGAGCGACTTCACTTCATGATGAGGTTATAGAGCAGAGTCACAGATGTTAACATTATCAGTCCTCAAGCTCCAGGAGGCCTGGGAGCTATGAACTCTTCGTTGTTGAGAAGTTCATTTCTTCCATTTGGTGGTGGTTTTAGCATCTGAAAAACAGCTCAGGAAAAGAAAAACAGCAACAGACACTGTTATCTGAGTACCTCAGAGAGGAAATGAGCGGGGAGGGGTCTGTCCCAGGAAGCCCCCCTGCTTGGTTACATTCCCACTGCTATCATTCACAGAATCCAAGATTGGGAAGTGACTTTGGAATTTCTAGAAGAGCTCCTCTGACACACTTGAGGAAGTGGAAAGTAAGAGGTCTTGAGACTGATAGAAGAGCTCAGCCTTTGACAGTGTGACCAGATTGGTTTTGGACTTCTGGTGTGTTTTTCTTTTCTCATCACCATTGGAGGATAAGATCTGCTGTGTTTGTCCCCTACAGCTCCTGGACAACTACTCAGGGTTCATCAGGACTCAGAAAAGTGACAGAGTTTTAATCCACATCCTGAAGACCTCTTACTTTTAAAAATAAGCCTAAATATCAGACTATTGAGAATGGAGGAAGACAGCATTTTCATTTCCCGGCTGCCCTGTGTGCCGTGAGAAGAAGGTGCACCTGGCTCCCTGAGGGCCACCCCACTGTCCCCGGAGGGGCTGGGGATCAGCCAGGTAGCTTCGCAGGCAGAGGAGATGCTCAGGAGGATCACAGCCAATTCTGAGGTCTTCTCTGATAATAACACCAGTTTAATTATAGTCCAGAGTGTAAATTCCAGTTTGCTTATATTTCTAGTATGTTTCATTTCAAATGTGACTTTCCAGCTCTTTCTCTCTCCTTTTTTTCTCTCTGTGCCATAAAATATTTGCATATTTGAATGTCAAATTCTCCAAGTGCTGGAAGCAACAGGCCCTGGTATGTTCTTGAGTTATTTTGTACAGCAGCATCTGTCTTGTTTCAGCAGCCACCAGAACTGAGAAATGACCCATAAGCAGCCTGCCAGAAAGACGGAGGGTGGGATCCAAGTGGGAGGTGGAGGTCCCTCTGAAACGGAGCCCATCGGGACTGGGGCCCTGCTAGTCCAGGCAGCTTCAGAACAAAGGTTTCCCCAGTTTATTTTTATTTATTTATTCATTTTAAAAGAAAGGCAGATTACCAGAGGAAACAAATACTGAGTGACGGCTACAGAATGTATCTTTGGAACTTGCTAGACTAATTACTGAAGCTCCAAAATCACTTTAAGAGCAACACATTTTGTTTTGCAATATACATTCTTGTTGCCAAGATTTTGGGGGAGGGGTGTGGAATTTCAATCAGAGTCCATCTCAAACTGGATTGGTGATTCCGGAGAAGTGGCATTAGGAGGGAATACTCTCAATATGACAGCACCTTTCAAGGAGTGTCCTGCCTTTTTTCTGTATACACATGCAATATTTCCTGCCATATCCTTAGGCAAGAAATGTCACAGCTTTCAATGATTTCAGGCCTACAAATGTGAATGAGGGTTCCCAAAAGGGAACACAATGCCTGCGATCCAACAGATGCCACTTGCCCCCTCCTGTCCTCTTCCCCCCACCCCCCACCCCCCACACAGTGATTGTTAAGCAGCTGGGGTTGGGGGTTAATCAAGAAGCAGCCGTCTACCACACCATCCACTCCTTGTGGTGAACCAGGAATTAAGGATGTAAATAATTAAGAAACAGGATTTGGCCCCAGATAATGTTCTTGGGCTTCCCTGGTGGCTCAAATGGTAAAGGACCCATCTGCAATCCAGGAGACCTGGGTTCGATCCCTAGGTTGGGAAGGTCCCTTGCAGGAGGGCATGGCAACCCACTCCAGTATTCTTGCTGGAGAATCCCAAGGACAGAGGAGACTGGTGGGGAGAGGAGACAGAGCTACACTCCATGGGGTTACAAAGAGTCAGACACGACTGAATGACTAAGCACAGCTGAGGTGCATGTGAAAGGAATGAAATCAGTGAGCACAGAGGCTTGCATCTTCCCATATGTAGAAGAAAGCTAAATTCCTTAGCTTGATATCTCGCTTTCTTTATTACTTAACAATATTTGATGTTCAAACTGCCTGCCCCCTTTGTTGCAAACTTGTATATAGCCTGGTTATAGGTAACCTTTCAATATCATTGATAATCCAAATCTATGCCCCAACCACTAATGTGAAGAAGCTGAAGTTGAATGGTTCTGTGAAGACCTACAAGACCTTCTAGAACAAACATCAAAAACTAACACCTTAGAACTAGCACACACACAAAAACACTAACACCATCATAGGGGACTAGAATGCAAAAGCAGGGAGTCAAGAGGTACCTGGAGTAGTAATAGGCAAGTTTGGCCTTGGAGTACAAAATGAAGCAGGGGAAAGGATAACAGAGTTTTGCCAAGGGTCATAGCAAACATCCTTTTCCAACAACACAAGAGAAGACTCTAAACATGGACATCACCAGATGGTCAATACCACAATCAGACTGACTATATTCTTTGCAGCCAAAGAGGGAGAAGCTCTATAAATTCAGCAAAAACAAGACCAGAAGCTGACTGTGGCTCCTACTGCAAAATCTTGAACTCCTTATTTCAAAATTCAGACTTAAATTGAAGAAAGTATGGAAAACCACTAGGCCATTCAGGTATGACCTAAATTAAATCTCTTAGGATTATACAGTAGAAGTGACAAATAGATTCAAAGGATTAGATCTGATAGATCACCTGAAGAACTATGGGTGGAGGTTCATGACATTGTACAGGAGGCAGTGATCAAGACCATCCCCAAGAAAAAGAGATGCAAAAAGGCAAAATGGTTGTCTGAGGAGGCCTTACAAATAGCTGTGAAAAGAAGAGAAGCTAAAGGCAATGGAGAAGAAGAAAGATATGCCCATTTGAATGCAGAGTTCCAAAGAATAGCAAGGAGAGATAAGAAAGCCTTCCTCAGTGATCAATGCAAAGAAGTAGAGGAATAGGAAAGACTAAAGATCTCTTCAAGAAAATTGGAGATACCAAGGGAACATTTCATGCAAAGACGGGTACAATAAAGGACAAAAATGGTATGGACCTAAAAGAAGCAGAAGATATTAAGAAGAGGTGGCAAGAATACACAGAAAAACTATAAAAAATATATATCTTCATGATCCAGATAACCATGATAGTGTGATCACTCACCTAAAGCCAGACATCCTGGAATACAAAGTCAAGTGGGCCTTAGGAAGCATCACTAAGAACAAAGCTAGTGGAGGTGATGGAATTCCAGTTGAGCTATTTCAATTTCTCAAAGATGCTGCTGCTAAAGTGCTGCATTCAATATGCCAGCAAATTTGGAAAAGTCAGCAGTGGCCACAGGACTGGAAAAGGTCAGTTTTCATTCCAATCCCAAAGAAAGGCAATGCCAAAGAATGCTCAAACTACTGCACAATTGCATTCATCTCACATGCTAGCAAAGTAATGGTCAAAATTCTCCAAGCCAGGCTTCAACAGTACGTGAAATGAGAACTTGAAAATGTTCAAACTGGATTTAGAAATGACAAAGGAACCAGAGATCAAATTGCCAACTTTTGTTGGATCATCAAAAAAGCAAGACAATACCAGAAAAACATCTACTCTGCTTCAATGACTAAGCCAAAGGCTTTGACTGTGTGGATCACAATAAACTGTGGAAAATTTTTCAAAAGACTGGAATACCAGACCACCTTTCCTGTCTCCTGAGACATTTGATGCAGATCAAGAAGCAACAGTTAGAACTGGACAAGAAACAACAGACTGGTTACAAATTGGCAAAGGAGTACTTCAACGATGTATATTGTCATACTGCTTATTTAGCTTCTATGCGGAGTGCATCATGTGAAACGCTGGGCTGGATGAAGTACAAGCTGGAAGCAAGATTGCCAGGAGAAATATCAATAACCTCAGATATGACGATGACACTACCCTTATGGCAGAAAGCAAAGAAGAACTAAAGAGCCTCTTGCTGAGAGTGAAAGAGGAGAGTGAAGTTGCCTTACAACTCAACATTCATAAAACTAAGATCATGGCATCTGGTCCCATCACTTCATGGCAAATAGATGGGGAAACAATGGAAACAGCGAGAGACTTTATTTTGGGGGACTCCAAAAACACTGCAGATGGTGACTGCAGCCATGAAATTAGGAGACGCTTGCTCCTTGGAAAAAAGCTATGGCTAACCTAGACAGCACACTAGAAAGCAGAGACATTGCTTTGCCAACAAAGGTCCGTCTAATCAAAGCTATGAGTTTTCCAGTAGTTATGTATGGATGTAAGAGTTGGACTATAAAGAAAGCTGAGTGCCGAAGAATTGATGCTTTTGAACTGTGGTGTTGGAGAAGACTCTTGAGAGTCCCTTCGACTGCAAGGAGATCAAACCAATCCATCTTAAAGGAAATCAGTCCTGAATACTCATCGGAAGGACTGATGCTGAAGCTGAAACTCCAATACTGTGGCCACCTGATCTGAGGAACTGATTCCTTGGAAAAGACCTTGATGCTGGGAAAGATTGAAGACAGGAGGAGAAGGGGATGACAGAGGATGAGATGGTTGGATGCCATCACTGACTCGATGGACTTAAGTTTGAGCAAGCTCCAGGAGTTGGTAATGGATAGGGAAGCTTGTGGTGCTGCAGTCCATGGGGTCACAAAGAGTCAGATAAGACTGAGCAACTGAACTGAACTGATACAGCCTGACTCCCTCTCTTGACTCCTAGGAGCAGTTTTCTCAGAGCTATTGAGATGCCATCTCCTAGGCTCGGCACCCTAAACATTCCCACCAAATAAAATAACTCTGCTTTCTGGCTGTGACTGTATTTTTAGTTGACATAAAGAATGATGTTGGGAAAACTTTTGTACAGTATTTTCTCAGAGCTTTAAACAGCTTCCTTTTGAAATGATGCCTCTGTTTAAGCAATTACAATAATAATTTCTTACATGTGCCAAGCAAAACCTGGTATCATCCTCACAGTGCCTCTAGGTGGTAGGCATCCTTTTTGTTGTTGTTTAGTTGCTGAGTCACATCTGACTCTTTGTGACCCTATGGACTGTAGCCAGGCTCCTTTGTCCATGGATTTCCCAGGTAAGAATACTGGAGTGGATAGCCATTTCCTTCTCCGGGGGATCTTTCAGACCCAGGGATTGAATCTACAAGTCTAACATTGGCAGGTGGATTCTTTACCACTGAGTCACCTGGAAAGCCCAGGAAATCATTGTTACTGCATCTACAGGTGAGAAAGTTGAGGCTCAGTGAAGATACTTTTCCAATATGCAACAGGAAATGGTGGAGATGACTTGGTTGGAGATTGTTCACACTTACTGTGCTCATTGTTTTACTGTTGTTTGTAAAGAGTCCATGACGGCAACATCTGCCCATATAATATCCTGATGTTTGATGCTCAGACCGTGAATTTTCTAGAGATCTTCCTGATAATTTCCAGAAAATATGTTTTTCCCCTGAACATTTGATTAAGGAAATAGGACTCTGGCTTAAACATAGAAATGTGACTGCTTTGAAACCACTTGCTATAAACATGTTTATTTATGAAAATGTATTCAGCGTCTACTGTGTCAGTGACTGTGGTCACCACTGGGGAAATGATCCTGTGGAAGTAGGGCTGTTCTAGAAATTCAACTTCTAGTAGGGAGTACCATGAGGAGGTCCAGATGGGCTGGACCTCTGCTCTGTCTCTCATCAGAGTCTTGTATCTTGTTGCTAGATAATCTTGGAATCTAATAGGTGACCTAGTTCATCTAAGCGTTCACTCATTCAACTGTTCATGTAATTCATATGTATTTAGTATCTAGTATGTGCAAGGGGCATAAGTCAGGTACAGTTCCCGTTCTTATTGAATCTAGAGGCCGATGACAAATAACATATAAACATGTAAAAAACATAAATCATGACTTACAAGCCCTAGGGGTCGGGGGTGTCTATGAGGAATCCTCGAGCTTGGGGGCTGCTCTCTGTGGTTTTGGAGGTTAGTAAGGTGGTGCAAGGCAGCCAAATCCAGCCTGATCTCCAGGCTGAGGGCCCAGAACCACCCAGGGCGGACGCCTCTTCCTCATTCACACAGTTGCACATTGGTGTGGCAGGTGGCCCCGAGGAGGTGTCAGTAGGTGTGTGGCAGGGTAACAGGAGGGTGGCATGGATAAGTGTGAATGGGCTTGGAGCAGGGCCTTGTGAGCTTCACATGGCTTTAGGACTCAATCTCAGGGTGCAAGAATCCATAGAAGCTTCAAGCAAGGTTTGTAGTTTTGAAAGCAACCTCCATCTTTGGTTGTCTCACAGTGCATGTACCCCTAGTCTCCCTGCAACCTCTGGAAGTTGCTATTCCCTCATTTGGATAAAGAGCTTAAAACTATGTGTTCCAAGGATTTTTAAAAAATGTTTGACAATGGGACATAGTCAAGTTCCCGTGAGCGCCTTGCTGGTGGCCTGTGTGCACAGCGGTCATAAGGGGCAAGATTCAGGGCTTCTTCTGGTGCCCTTCTGAGAAGCTGCATTGTCACCGCTCCTCTGGTGGGCATGTGGAGGACTCCCATCTCACAGTGAGGACAGCCGAGGCACAGAGGAGCTGAGTGCCCAGGCCACCCAGTGGGTCAGAGGAGGAACATGAATCTGGTGGCCTGGCTCTGAACAATGATGCTGGGTGTGTGGCTTGAGTTCTGCTGACCAGACTTCCCATTTGCCCTAAAGACTTGTGTTTCCTGTTTGGAATAAGAACTATTCTGATTCAAAGAAGGTCATGGGAATTGACTGGGGGTGGGGGCAGGCCTGGGTCTGTGCCTTGGCCCCTCCAACACCTGTCCCTCCATCAGAGCTGGAGACTTAGCAGAACTGTGGGAAGCCCCGGACCCCATCATCCTCAATGCTGGTGTGTACGTCTGTGTGTGCACGTCTGTGTATGCATGTGTGTTTTACAGCCTGTGCTTTGCAGGCAATCACCAGAGGATGTGATGTGGCTGAAAGCTCCTTTAACTTGAGAAAACTACAGAAGATGAAGCTTTAAACAAGCTGACACCTCTGCTATATTTTAGTATCTGTGTGTACGAACGGGGCATTTGGAGACCCACAGCGTTCTTGCCGGCAGCTCTGCAGGTACAGTCTGTCCTGAAAAGTATTTCCTCTGGCTTCAGGCCTGACTGGGAGGGATAAAGTGGAGCCCCTGGGGACGGGGACATCTGGGCCGCCTCTCAGGTTACTGGAGCCTGTGGCTTTGCCCATCAGGACATGGCTGTCACTTTCTCCTTGCCTGCCTGGGCCACTTCGGAGCCTGGCCGGCCTTGTTGAATGATAGGAGGAACAGACCGACAGGCTGGACCTGGTGCAGCTCAGGAGGGACCCAGAGCTCAGGTGGCTGAGTGGGGGTAAGGTTGTGACGTGGTCAAGGTGAACTACATGATGAGTTGACTTATACAGCCTTTAAAGTTAGTCACATCTCAGTAAAGCTGGAAAAATAAATAAATCTATTTTGATTAAAAAAAAGAAAGAAACGAGGTTAAGGACTACAGCAGTTAGAAAGACATAAATGGGCTCTGAAAATAGGAAACATCTTAGATCCTTAGACCTAAGGTTCTGACTCAAGCGGCTGAGCCCTGGTCCTGGTACTCAGCTCCCTTGGGGAGGGGGCAGAGGGAAACCCCGGGACACATGCCCAGAGAGGAGGCGACTACCTTGCTGCTGCGTCTAAATTCAACCTGTTTCTGTCAGATCTGTCAGCAGAATGCCACCGCCTTCTCAGGTACAGCCAGGAAGTAGGAACCTGCAGTTCCCAGGGGGAGACATCAATGGGCTGGGCCCAGCTCTGTAAACAAGTGGATGATTTTTCATCAATAAAAGGGCTCAGGCCTCTGGTTTCTCACTCACCTCTGAATTCCTTAGCCCAGCTCAGTTTCTAGACAGACTAGTCCTGCCCTGAAAGTTCCTTCCTTGAGCCCAAGACACAGACGGACACAGCCCTGCCCACCTGTCTCTCAGCTTGGGGGTAAAGAGCAGGCCTGGGGGTGGCCGCTGGTTGGCAGAGAGCAGCCCTGCCTGACCAGGTGCCCAGGAGCCGCCCTGCAGGACTCAGCAAAAGCAAAGATTGGAGGCCTGGGTGAGGACCCTATTCCCTGCTGCCAGGTGGTATCAAAAAATATGTCAAATATCCCCGATAAAAATGTATAGATCAAATGAAAACATGCAATATTTAAAAGTTAGACTACAGTCTATATTACAGATTATATTATTTATTAGAATACATTGCTGTTGTGTGAGCTTAATCAGAAGATAATAAAACTCAGTTGAAGGAAAATGGGGCATTTATAGATGTGGTATTATTTTTTTAAGTTTTTTTTTAATGTGGACCATTTTTAAAGTCTTTATTGAATTTGTTACAATATTGCTTTTGTTTTATATTTTGATTTTTTTGGCTGTGAGGCATGTGGCATCTTAGCTTGCGATCCTGCATGGAAGGCAAAGTCTTAACCACTGAACCACCAAGGAAGTCCCCTGCTATTATTTTTAATGAACAGAAATCTCAGATCCTGAGGACACTTGGCAGTTCTCTGCCTAAGCAAGGCCATAGCCAGCTGTAGAAAAAGATGCCCTGGGAGGGAGCAGTGACTGGTTTTCTGGTTTCCCTCTTGCTTTTCTTCACTTAACATTTCCAGAGTTCCCTTTGAATAATTTCAACCATGAATCAACCAATCGAAAGGAAAAGGTAATTGTTCCCACTGCTGTTGCCACTGGAGAGCAGACGGTAACAGGCAGTGACACCTGGCGACCCCCGCCTGCCTGGAGTGCTCACTTCCCAGGAGAATCTCTCCAAGGCGTGACCCGAGGCGAAATTTGGAAACAAAAGCCTTTGTCTCAGCACCTCCTTCCTTTCTGGCACCCTATTCTGGCTCCCGGCTAGTGTTTGATCTGTTCTTACAAATGAGAGCTGGGTAATACTGCTGTTCCATGCCTCTAGGTTTGCATATTAATAATAACATCTGTATAATCAAAGCTTTGGTTTTTCAGTAGTCCTGTTAAGGATGTGAGAGTTGGACCATAAAGGAGAACTGTGGTGTTGGAGAAGACTCCTGAGAGTCCCTTGGACTGCAAGGAGATCAAACCAGTCAATCCTAAAGGATATCAAATCTGAATATTCATTGGAAAGACTGATGCTGAAACTGAAGCTCCAGTACTTTGGCCATCTGATGTGAAGAGCCGACTCATTGGAAAAGACCTCGATGCTAGGAAAGATTGAAGGCGGGAGGAGAAGAGGACAACAGAGGATGAGATGGATGGCATCATCAACTCAATTGACATGAGTTTGAGCAAACTCTGGGAGATGGTGAAGGACAGGGAAGCCTGGGGTGCTGCAATCCATGGGGTCCAGAGTCAAACATGACTGAGTGGCTGAACAACGATAACATGTACATTTTTAACAAAAACCTTCTGGAGACTGTGCTGGACTACAGTCAGGTAACCAATACCTGGAGCCCCACCTGTGGGTGTCTGGCTGGGGAGTCAGCTGCGGTCAGCACAGAAGATTGTTACATCTGTCCTGCTTTGCTATCTATCTGTCCACACGCAGCCTAGAACTTGGCTTCCAGACAGTGCCATCTGTTAGAGGTTAGAGGTTTGCCAGTGTGCCCCTGGGACTCAGCCAACCTGATTTGCAGGGGGTCCAATGAGGACCAGGTCAAAGGTCAGTCAGCACCTGGTGCTGGGCGGGTAGTCTGCTGGTTTGACCTGAGAGAGTTTGGGCAGAAGGCAGGCTGGGGTCCTGGAAACCTGAACTGGAGGAGGACCGAGGGAAACTCGGTCTAGACAGTACAGGGCTGGGCAAAGCGCGGCTCACACTGTGCCAACTGGCCCTAGAAGGTGGCGCTGGACTGGGGAGGTACGGGGGGCCTGGGGCAGGTGGAGTCTGACATCTGGAGGCAGCTTGGGTCTGGAGAGCTCTGGGGGCAGAGCTGGGGGAGCAGAAGGAGATCAAGGGGTATCTGCAGTCAAGCAGCTTGGAGGTGAAGGGGTGCCAGCACTCCTGTGGGCTGAGGTCAAAACCTGGCTATGTGAGCACCTTAGTGAACATGTGGGTGCTGGGCCTTCACCCAGAACCCCTAGGGCATGCCTGCGTGTGCTGAACGAGAGTCAGAGCCTTCCCCTCCCTTCCCCCATGGGTGGGAGGCCTTTTCTACTTTGAATTTTACATGCCAAGCACAGAGTCTGGCTCATTATAAATTCCTAGTCTAGGTCTAATCAGCACTCACTGAGCTCCCACTGTGTTCTGGGAATATGGGGGAGAGTGACATGACAATCCTGCCCCCACACAAGTGGGTGGACAGCGGTGAAGAAGGACATGACGGACACGATGATTTCCGAGGGCTCTGGTGAGTAGAACAGAGAACTAGAGCATGGCCAGGTGGAGGTGAGATGGAGTAAGACCGTATGGCCCTTCCCTCCATGTCCTCTACCTGCCCTTTGCCTTTAGTCAAAGAATAAGTTTAATCAGGGAAATGAGAACATATAAAAACAAAGGGAAGTAGTCAGAGGAGACCAAATAATAATAATGTAGCCATTAAACATAGTCAAGGACCTGTAGCTCATTCTCAAGGACTGTAGATAATATTCTGAGCCATGTCCTGTGAGCTGTCTTATAGATACTGAAACACTAGGTGGAAGAAGTTAACTACATGATGAGCAGACTGCATCCACGACATAAGCTGCCACGATTCTGAAAACTGGCCTCAAAGAAACGGAAACAAACCGACCTTGGAACTGAAGCTTAACTGTACCTAAAACAACCAATAGGACTCTGGTCAGATCACCAGTCTGACCAGATGACTGTTAGCTGACTGTGCTGTGTTTCTGCATGTAGCCCCTTCACTTCTGTCTATAAAAGCTCTTGCCTTACTGGTTGCCAGTGGGTGGCCAGTGGGGGCAGTCAGTCTTTGGACAGATGTCTGACTCCCCACCCCCAGTTGCCAGCATCTGAAATAAAGCAAACTTTCCTCTCCACCAACCTGGCCTGTTTATTGGATTTTGATCAATGAGTAGCTGTACCACACTTTTTTTGGTAACAGAGGGACCACGTGGGATCTGGTGGTGATACATGAAGGACAAGAAAGAAGAGCCAGGCAACCATCTAGGGGTGGCGTGGAGCTGGGTGGGGTGGGGGAGGTGGCTCCAGGCACAGGAGGTAGCCAGGGCAAAATTCTTGGACAGCAGCAAGCTGGCCCAGTTTGAGAAGCAGAAAAGAGGCCAGTGTGGGCTTTGGCGGAGCTGACAAGCTTGGAGAGGTTGGCGGGCATGGATCCACCACGGTTCCTTCTTAAAGCAGTACTGTTGGCATTTGGGGTGAGGTGAGCACGTTGTTAGATGGCATTGAGCATCTCCTGTCCTCTGTTAGTAGTGACTCATCTCCCAGGTCATTCTGACAACCGAAAATCCCCCAGTGCATTTCCACTGCCACATGCTGCCTATCGGGTAATGCAAGTGTGTTCGTCAGGGCTTTCAGAGAAACAGCACCAGCAGGGTGTGTGTACAGGAGAATATTTATCATATGGAACGGCTCATGCAATTATGGAGGTTGACAAGTCCCAAGATCTGCAGTCAGCCAGTTGGACCCAGGAGAGCTGATGGGTGTGAGGTCCAGTTTGAAGGTCGGCAGGTTCAAGGCCCAGGAAGAACTGATGTTTTAGTTTGAGTCCAAAGAAAGGAAAAGACCACTGCCCCAGCTCAAGGCTGTCAGGCAGAAGGAGATGCCTTAAACTTGCGGAGGATCATCCCTTTTGTTCTGCTCAGCCCTTCAACTGATTGTGACAGGGACAGAATGAAGAGACAAAGTAGGTGATTAATAGTTAATTCCACTAGGGGACTGTAAGTAGGAAAATATGAGAGACCTCGTGAAGTTAATGGTTACTGAGAAAGCAGATTTGTTTAACAACAAAACCAAGTAGGCCTGCTTAACAACAAAACCATGCCTCGGAGGCATGAGACATGGCCCCAAACAACAAAACAGCGAGGCCTGAGACCCACATCCTGCCCAGTGAGCTCAGTAAATTAGCAATCCCTAGTCAAGGCTATGGTTTTTCCAATGGTCATGTATGGATGTGAGACTTGGACTGTGAAGAAAGCTGAGTGCCGAAGAATTGATGGTTTTGAACTGTGGTGTTGGAGAAGACTCTTGAGAGTCCCTTGGACTGCAAGGAGATCCAACCAGTTCATTCTGAAGGAGATCACCCCTGGGAGTTCTTTGGAAGGAATGATGCTAAAGCTGAAACTCCAGTACTTTAGTCACCTTATGAGAAGAGTTGATTCATTGGAAAAGACTCTGATGCTGGGAGGGATTGGGGGCAGGAGGAGAAAGGGATGACAGAGGATGAGATGGCTGGATGGCATCATTGACTCGGTGGACATGAATCTGAGTAAACTGCGGGAGTTGGTGATGGACAGGGAGGCCTGGCGTGCTGCAATTCATAGGGCTGCAAAGAGTCGGACACGACTGAACGACTGAACTGAACTGAACTGAGGACATGCTCTCTGCACACACAAAATACAGTAAATTGTGAACCCAGCTTGACCATGCAGGAACAAGAGAACTCCCTGCTCATCCTGGAGGAGGAGCTGATGATGGAAACATGACGTCTACTCAAGAAAGGCAAAGAAGGTCTTCTCTCCCTCCCCACTTCTCCTTTGATTATAAAACTGTAGCCCAGTAAGTTCTTGGGGTGCGGCATTTCTCACTCATCCACTTGTAAACCTCACAAGTGTCCTATTCTAATAAATCACTTCTTATCTATCACGTTGCTCTTGCTGAATTCTTCTCTGTGTTGAGACATAAAAGACTGTGATACCGGAGCTCTTCGGAGCCCCCCTGAAATGACACCAATCGGTTTTAGCTGGCGACTGCGGCAAGACAGTGGTAAGACAAGAACGTCTGGGGACGGGTCCTAGCAGGGCTGTGGGATGCCCTGGAGTGTGGGCTAGGAGTTCATGGAGCTCACTCCACCAGTGACAGCCCATTTCCGTCAGGCTGATCAACACTGAATGCCTTGGAGCTCTGATTGGGTGCCTAGGAAAGGCCAGGGGAACAAAGATATGAATGCTTAAAGACAGGGAATTGGAAGAACGTTGACAATTGGCATGGGTTGCTACAGAAAGCTGGTATGGAGATGAGGGGGTTTTCCTCGGTGGCTCAGCAGTAACGAATTTGTCTGCAATGCAGGAGATGCAGGAGACCCAGGTTCCATCCCTGGGTCAGGAAGATCTCTTGGAGGAGGGAATGGCAACCCACTCCAATATTCTTGCCTGGAGAATCCCAGGGACGGAGAAGCCTGGCGGGCTACAGTCCATGGGGTCAGAAAAGAGTTGGGCAGGCCTGAAGCAAGTGAGCATGCACATGCATGGAGATGCGGAAGGAATCTCGTTGCTGGTGCAGGAGACAAGCGAAGTGATATAGGAAAAGGAAGAATTTCACTGGCTAGTGACTTTGGCCAGGTTCAAGTCCTGGCTGCAGAGAAATGTAAAAAGGTTATAGAAACACTTTGTTGTGCGCATCCAACAGCAAGCTAGGGATAAAACAAGCTGCTGTAGAATGTTACAGGATTTCATAATCCATACTCTTCACTCTGAAGTTTTCCTTCTAAGCTCTACATCTGCTTCTGTTCTGTTTCTTTCCAACTCCAGAAGATTTTTACTGCATTCACTAGAACAATTCATTCTCTCTTCTCAGCTTATTTGACAAGAAAACAGCTTAATTCTGAGACTTTTCTTCTATCCCTGATTAAAACTCAAAAGACTGTGTTTCTCGCAAGGCCTCTTGCCTTTCAAGATGGCCCACAACTCTGACTATGAAACGTGTTTCCCTCTAAACAAATACCCCTCACTTGGTTTCTTGCTGATATTTTTCTGTGATGAGACACCAAAAACCTGAACTTCATCAAGTCCTGAACCCAGGTGTGCAGTCTCAATTAAAAGACCCTGGGTTCAAGTCCTAATCTGGGTGTTATGGTTTCAGTCCTAAATTTAAAAAATTAACCTGTAAATTAAACAGTCAGGGAAGTCCAAGACAGCTGCTTTGCTCTTCCCAGCTCCCCAGTAAACCCCATTTTTAAAATTTACTGGGTTAAAGCTTTCTTGATTATAAAACTAATGCCCTCAGACAAAAAAGAATGATTAAAAATGTGTTTTTCATTTGGAGTAGACTTTTACAGTTTTTAGTGACCAAGACATCTTCTTTATTGGACAAAACATAAAAGCCTATGTGATCAATTAACCAGATTTATTTGGCAAACAAATCAAACTTAATTTGGCTATAGTTGGGAAAAGTGAGAGTAATTCAGTGAGAAAATTATTTTAATAGATATGAAATTTTAGTTTTGTTACTTGAGGCCAATATTTACTGTTTAAAACACTTTTCAAAATAACTGTTTGATGTTATATTATTGTAAAACTTAATTGAGTTATTAAGAAGGTATTATAAGCTTGTTTCTGAAGCTGATCACTGTAATCTCTCTTTGGATAAAGACCGAATGCTTATAATCTACAATGAGGGGATATATGTTTAAAAAATCATTTGAAGGACTGTGTCCCACCTAGATAAATGACCTCTTATCAGGTATTCTTAAGTAGACTATGCCCCCCAAACTGAAGGGAATGGACTTTCAAGACTCAAGGTACTTATTCCCTAATTGCTAAAAGTGCCCAACAGAGGATGTCCTGAGACTTGATGTTAGTCTTTCCCTTACTCCAACCCTTAAAAATGCTGATCACTTCCAACTTGCAGCCAGACCAGCCCTTGCTCACTGTCAACAGTGCTGGGGACTCCTTTGCGGCAGTTTCTTGGACTTTAACACCTGGTTGGGAGACTGCTTTAGAAGGGATAACATCTAAAGTTGTAAGTACAAATCTTAATTACATGGAAGGTTTTGACACAGGAAGAAAATTCTTGGATCACTCTTACCCCAGTGAAATCTACTATATCCTTGGAAATGGCTGCCCCAGCAAAGCTATCTCACAGGCAGAAGCCAAGTCTCCAGTCAAGGCTGTTATAGCCAGACCCCGTGCAGACCAAATGGCAGCCCAGCCCAAGAAGACCATATGGGGCACCGGGTGGGGAGTGACACTGTTCCTGACACAGATCCACAGTGGAATCACCAGATAATGTTATTATAGAGGTAGATGGGACCATATGATTGATTAATAGAGGGTATAAAAAAGCTCACAAAAAGCCTGTTAATTATGGAAAAAAATAAAAGAAGTCCAAGAGGGGCAGGATGAAAATCCTGTAGTTTTCCAAAGGAGATTAACAGAAGTTTTAAAAAATTATACAAATGTGGATCCCTTCTCCCCCGTGGGACAAGCCCTTTTGGTTATACATTTCATAGCCCAGTCTGCCCCAGATATCAGGCATAAAATTCAAAAAACAACTGCTGGTCCTCAGACCCCAAAGAGCGATTTGTTCCAACTGGCTTGTTTGATTTTCAATAATAAGGGCATGGCCAAAAAGGCTGAATGCACTCAGAGAGGTAAACAAAAGGCTCAAATGGCTGCAATGACTTTGTCCACTCAGAGACCACCGAAGGAGAGCCCAGGCTTTCTGGCCTAATCTGGCCATGGTGGACCACAACGCTCATGGGTACCCCGACAAAATCACTGTACCCTGTGTGACAGAAGGGACACTGGAGGAAAGACTGATCGATGTGTCCTTTGCAAACAGCCAAGCCATTGGCAGAGGGAATGTCCCAGATGCCAGCGAGTGATGGGAGCCCCTTGGCCATCGATGGTTTCACAATCAGAAGACTGACATGGCCCAAGGTCAGAAGTGGCCCCGTGTAGAGGTGGCATCTATATAAGGAAGGCTGAGCCTCGGGTGGTCATTGAAATGGCGGGCAAATTGATAGAATTTCTCATATACACTGGTGCAAACTTCTTGGTTTTAACCCAAAGGATTGAAAACTTTAACAACTGTAAAAGATGTTTAAAGAATATTTATACTTAATAAAGTTAAGAAAACTGTAACAGTTGTAAGTAATGGGAGTGTCAGGAAAGAGACAGGGGCACACTTTCTTGAGACCCCTTTTCTGCAACATCAACAGCTGGTTGTTTCTACATTGCTCTCTGTTTGTGCCTGATTGTCTTAGTTCTTTAATGAAAAGGACTTATTAACTAAATTAGGGGCCACTCTGTGTTTCAAGGGACAAGGAAGCCACTCTTATCACCGAATGATATTAACAGAAGAATAAAGGAACAGATTAAACCTGTAACTAAGATGAAGGGCTCAATAGATCCTAAAATATAAAACAGAGTTTCTGGGCCTAACTAAACACAAACAGATTGAGGCCTTAAGTGATCCTCTTCCACACTTGGAAACTGGGGGAAAAAATGGTTTGGATCTTCAAAATCTTGGTTATAATCTCTCCTAATGACTTTTCTGAGGCTTACTTTTCTGAGGTTTTATTTCTTTTAATTTTAATGCTTTGTAGACTCATTCTCCAATGCTCAACACCTAAGAGAATTAAAAGGATGATTCTAGCCAGAATGACATGGACTAAAATTCTCCCAATAGTTGCTGTTCCGTTGCTCAGTCATGTCTGACGGTTTGCGACCCCAGGGACTGCAGCACCCCAGGCTTCCCTGTCCTTCACCATCTCTGGGAGTTTGCACAAACTCATGTCTATTTAGTTGGTGAGCCACCCAACCTTCTCATCCTCTGTTGACCCCGTCTCCTGCTTTCAGTCTATCCCAGAGTCAGGGACTTTTCCAATGAGTCGGCTCTTCGCATCAAGTGGTCAAAGTATTGGAGCTTCTCCCACTAGAGAAGCAGTTATCAGCCAGAAGTTCCCTCCTTCCCCAGGCAGCCTATGCCCCGTCTCAGCTGGAAGCTGCTTATGACTGAAAGAATTTTATCCCTTATCCCCTCCTAAGCATAAAAGGGTAAACACCTGGAGGGAGGAATGATAGAGACAGAATGAAGAGACAAAATAGGTGATCAAATAGTTAATTCCACTAGGGAAGTGTAAGTAGGAAAATATGATGGACCCTTGAAAGTTAATGATTACTCGAAAAAGCAGGCTTGCTGAACAACAGAACCATGCAACAGAAGCACAGGACATGCCCCCAAACAAGAAAAGCAATGGTGAGATGAGACCTACAACCTGCCCAATGAGCTCAGGAAGTTAATGATCCCTAGGACATGCTCTCTGCATACATACATAATAATAATAATTGGTGGACCTAGCTTGGCCATGTAGAGGTAAGAAAGGTCCCCTGCCAACCTGGAGGAGAAGCTGATGATGGGAGCATGACGTCTACTCCAGAAAGACAAAGAAGGTCTTCTCTCCCCGGCCCCACTTTTCCTTGGATTATAAAACTATAGCCCAGTAAGTTCTCAGCAGGTGGCATTTCTTGCCCATCCACTTGTAAGCCTCAAAAGTGTCCTATTCTAATAAATCAATTCTCACCAACTACACTGCTCTCACTGAATTCTTCTGGCACTGAGACTTAAAGGTTGGGTACTGGAGCTCTTTGGAGCCCCTGTAATGACACCAATCGGTTTTGATTGGGTGAGGCCCACTCCTAGGGGAAGGGCAATCTGCTTTACTCAGTCTGCAGATTCACATGTTTATCTCATCTGAAAACATCACGGAAACACAACCAAAATAATGTTGCCCAAATACCTGGGCATCCTGTGCCCAGGCAGTTTGACACAGATTAAATATCACAGTCATGTAGGATCCTGATATTCTTCCCCTGGGTCAGGACCCATGTGGAACTGAGCTTGTTGGGGTAAGTTATGTTGGGGTAAGTCATGTTGGAGCTGAGTTTGTTGGTGTAAGTCATGGGGAAAGTGGGAGGTGACTAGTCCTGAGGCATAAAACTGCCCCCACTCCACCTGGTGGTGATCAGATGTGGGGTGCATTGTCATACAGTAAGAACCATTTTTTAATGATGCTTAGCAAATCCACACACAATTTCATTTCACTTCTGGTAGCCTCACGAGGCTAGCCAAAAAGGATGCACTATCACTGCTGTTTTACAGATGAGAGGGCAGCCTCAGGGAGGGTCAGACGTTTGCCAAGGTTGTACACGTGGTGCACCACGGCTGGGGTGACACAGGGATTCCCCCTCCGATGCTGGGGACGTGAGTGGATAAGCTGGGCGGCCACAGGGCCTGGAGGGAGCTGCAGAGGGCAGAGGACAGCCACGCATACGCTGCAGCAGGAGAAGCTCTCAAGGATGCCAGGGCTGCCTGAGCTGCATACGGTGATGTAGCAGAGCTGTCATTTTCAGGGAGGGGCGGCTGTGGGGACAGAGCCTGCTGGAGGGGCAGCTGGGTCACAGTGACTCAGGCTGGTGGGGAGGCGGCCAGACAGCGAGGTGAGCAGCCAAAACCTGCCACGTGAAACCTCATAGGAAGAGACCAGGGAGATGGAGGACAGCGCAGTGGGTGGGGGGACTCGGGCAGCTGTGTCTCACAGTCCCCTTCTGGGGATTTGCTTGGGCTGCTGCCTGCCCTGTTGTCCCCCCAGGTGAGTTGCTGTGACTCAGGGAGTCTGGAGGAGGCTGCCCAGGCTTTTCAGTGTTGATGGTCAACGCATAGAGAAGTGGGCCAGCTATGGCCTCATGCCCACCCCGCCCCACCCTGGTACCTTTTGGGCATCGTGTTATGTCGGACCCCTGCATGGTACCTGGGGTACCCTGATGCCTGCCTACTGCAGGGAGTGGGGTGAGGGATGGTTAGGAGCTGGGTGGGGGCCTGTCCTCAGGGCTCTCCTCGCTGCATAGCGGGGGATGGCTGACTCAGAGGTCCTTGCTGCTCAGGGGTCACAGCGAGCCCCCCCCCACCGTGGGCAACGCTGTCTGGGAGCAGGTTCATGGCCACGGCAGAGCCTGGGTGGGAGGCCAGGAGCAAGGCTGCAGGGAGGCTGGTCTCCTAGCAGTCCTGCACCCATAAAGCCACCTCCTCTCAGGGAAATGAGGTCACATGCAGGACGGAGGAAGAAGTTTGGAAAACAATGGCTTTTCACTGCCCAGGGCTCTCAGAGGCAGCCTGGTGGCCAGGGGCACTGGCTCTGGGTGGAGGCCTGAAGTGAGGATGGCGTGGATGTGGGCCTGGGTATCCTCTGGAGCTGGATGTGCTGCTCTGCGCGGCTGCTCTGTTACTCTGTGCACAGTCCAGGTGGCCGCCTTCTCTGCTGGGGCCCCTCCCCAGCTATCTTCCTGGCACTGGGCTCAGGAGCACAGAAGCCCCTTATTTCCCGGCCAGTGTTACTGACCCGCTGCTGGGCCTACAGCCTGAGTCCTCACTGCAGCGAGGACGGACTCTCCTATCAGTTCAGGGCTGTCCATCAGCTCAGCGCTGCTCCTCACAGGCTCCACCTCGCGCTGGGTCTCTGCATCCATCACCCCTATTCACGACGGTCTCTACACCCATCCATCCATCAACCCATCTAGCCATCACTTGTTATCCTTTGCAAAGTTAATTATAATTGATGTATAACATTATGTTAGTTTCTGGTGTACAGCATAATGATTTGATATTTGTGCACATCACAGAATGTTTACACAGCCAGCCTAGTTAACCTCTGTCACCATGCATCACTACAAAAAACTTTTTTCTTATGATGAGAACTTAAAAAAAATTTACTCTTTTAGCAACTTTCAAATATGGAAAATAGTGCTATTAACTATAGTTGCCATTCTGCACATCTCCATGACTTATCTTATAACTGAAAGTTTGTATCTTTCGATGGTCTTCATCTGTTTCACAACTCCTCTCCCCCTCCCTTTCCAACCCCCT